>PVLD010017614.1:11642-41466 GCA_004027595.1 Dinomys branickii
TTATTATCACAGGGAAGATGACTGATTGAGTGGTAGGGCAACGGAGATGAGGGAGGAGAAAAATTGAATGATCAAATGGGCCATCATCTGTGTAACTGAGTAACAAAGGTGAAGGTAACATTATGTAGGACAGCATCCAGAGCTAATTCCCTTCTATGTTCTCTATAATTCTGTATTTCCTCAATCGTTCTTGTATTAACAGAAATGAAGATAACTTTATATTATACAGCATCCAGTGCAAATTCCCTACTCTCTTCTCTATAATTTGGTATTTCCTTTAATGTTTTTGTGTTAACTAATGCAAAGATAACTATGTAATACAACATCCAGTGCTAATTCCCTACTATATTCTGTATAACTTTGTATTTTCTGTATTGTTTATGGCTTTTCTGGTTCATATGTCTCCATTCTTTTGTCTTTAAAATAAAATTTAAAAAAAAACTGTATGAATCACCAAAAAAAAAAAAAAAAGTTCAAGCCTAGCCTGGGCAATTTAGCAAGACCCCTGTCTCAAATTTTAAAATAGATAAATAGGGAGAGAAAGAGACAGCGAGTGAAAGGGAAAAAGATGGAAAGAGACAGAGGAAGGAAGAAAGGAAGGAAGAAAGAAGGAAAGAAAGAAAAGCTGGGAATGTAGCTCAGTGTGAAGGTCCTGGGTTCAATATCCAGGACTGCAATAAAAATCCCTGGCTTACAGAATCCATTAGAGACCCCCATCAACAGTTTTGCTCTCTCTCTCTGTCTCTCTCTCTGTCTCTCTGTCTCTCTGTCTCTCTCTCTGTCTCTCTCTCTCTCTCTCACACACACACACACACACACACACACACACACACACACACACAGAGGCAAGGGGTGGCTTTAGCTCTTCCCATCCCTTGGGGAGGTAAAGTGAGTGCAGACTGAACTGAAGATCAGAGAGATTCACTGGGCCTCCCTGTAAGCAACCAACCTCACAAAACGTTCCACAAGTGTAGACTGACCATTGTCATTGTCTTCCATAGGAGGCTGACAGGACTCAGGCATCACTGATGACAGACAGCCAAGGGCAGATCTCACACCTCAACCAGGGAACCCCCTTGATCTGCACCTTCCCAGGGCCAAGCTCCACCGATTCCTCTTGGAACTCATTTCAAAGTGTCTTTAAGCAAACACTGCTCAAATATGCTAGAACCTGGACATGTGCACATTAAAACACTCTCCTTAGCCCCTGTGTACACTCTTTCTGCAAATATGCGGCAGATCCATGACGTGGAACCACTGGCAACTATTAACACTGAGAGGAATGTAGGCAAAGGCTGCAAGAACAAAGGATGTTGGGGAAAGTTTCTCAGAGAAAGTAGTATCTTAACTGGGTTTTAACAGGACATGATTTCTTCTGATTAAAAAAGAAGAAAGAACATTCCAGACAGGGGCAGCAACCCAAAGGGAACCTGGTAGGATGTCCCTGGGGCAGAGTAGGAAGGAGAGGGTGCTGGGAGAGTGGCTTGGGCCCACTTGTAAGAGCACTTAACACTGATTCCATCAGGATGAGCTACGATTACTTCAGTAACAACTGCATTCTTAAGTCCCTGTGCCTGGACCACAGCAGAGTTTGTTTCTCACACACGAGAAATGACACAGCAGGCAGCCAGCCTCCACGGCCCCTAGAGTAGGATTTTCCTGGCCTCTTGCAGCTCCTAATGGCCCCAGCTGTCCCTTGGCCTGTGGCCACATCACACCCATCTTTGCCTCCTCTGCACACGGCCTTCAGGTCTCTGGGTGTGTCTCTCAGCCTTACTAGATTAGAAGCCACCCTAGCAGCCCCATCGTGTCTCACTTACATTTGCAAGGACCCTGTTTCCAAGTAAGGTCATATTGACAGATAGGAGGAGTTAGGATTTCAATCTGGCTTTTAGGGGACCACAGTTCAACCTATAACAAGTCCATAGCCTGCAAGCAAGCTCACCATGGCAGGATAGGAGACTGCTGAGGCTACCATGAATGTTTCTAGAAAATTCCAGGCCCAACCATGGCTTTTCTCACTCTTACCCATCTCCCATGGACCAAGACCTGACACCTGGTCCCAGTAACTGCAAGAGTGGGGCGGGGGGGCAAATGCAGAAAAGCAGGGGGATATCCAGTGTAGGTTCAGTGTTCTCTTGTTCTCTGAGGACAAAAGACCTAGCTTTAGGGGTACCAGGCTCAGCCACCCATCCTATAATGTCAATCAACAAGACATACCATGGTGAAGGGAAGGAAGGAGCTTAAGTTAGCATGACTGTGCTTGGAGGACAGATGAAAGGTTTAAGATCTACCTTCAGGGCCTGGCAGAGATTCTACAGTTTAGCAGCAAATAGGAACAGAGGCCTGGCTTAGAGGTTTGCAGAGCTGGTATTGCAGGGAGTGTTAGTCATGTAGTGGTCTATTGATTGGTGAATGAGTGATAATTAGGTACTCAATCTAACTACGCAGAGGAGGAGAGTGATATAAACAGCAAGAGATAAAAGTTTAATGAGGGCATGGAGGGAGTCAGCACCCAGACAGCTGTGCTGGCTCTCTGAGGACAAAGGACAGGGTTGGAACTCATATGCACTCCGAGGGGAGGGGGCACAGGGCAGCTGACGTAGGCTGCTCAGCATACCTTGCTGAAGGGGGATTGGATCATTGTTGGCCTGCGTGGGCTTTAGGAAAGGCAGCTGGGAAGAAGAAACTACAGGGGTCTCTGGGAAGAAGGAGCTAGGCACCATTATAACTCAGCATTGGACTGTTGCCATGAGCACTGGGCAGGTCTTGGGTGGGAAACCTATCAATTGGTTCTAAGGACAGTGCTACAGGGTCCTGGAGGAGCCATCATTGCCTGAGGGGCAGTTCCGTTCCCATCAGGAGAGGACAGCACTGGCTTGGGCATGGGGACAGCCTGGGTTCCTGGTATGGGATGGTGCAGGAGGCTTTGGCTTTCCTGGAATCCAAGGTGACTACAGAGCTAGGATGCTGACTGGGGACTTCTAGGTATCATTCCTGGACATTGTACAAGCTGGCCCTGGAATGTTCCTGCAAACTCTGAAAATCAGTAGCTTTCACCTGTGTCCTCAGGTATCAGGCTAATAACCCTTAGTTATTGCAGGCTCATCAGACCCACAGTCTCCCAAACGAGTGGACAGTAAAGGCTTAAATAAGTGAGAAGATTCAAATGATTTGAGGGCTCCAGAACGGTTCCACCCTCATGGAATTCAAGATACTCTGGGTTAAAACCAAGAATTTTCCTGGGTGGCCAGTATTTATTTTGGTTTTCAAACAAAGGAGGGGGATGTTTTAAAAAATGCAGGAATCTCTAAGGACTTCTCCAGGTAATACATTATGTTAATTTAGGTGAATTATGTTATCTCCAGGAAGGCCTTCACCACAGGAGTAAGATGCCTGCAGATACAGTCTCCTTTTAGTTAATTGGGGTTGGAGCCAAATGTCCTCAGCTGTGACCTTATCTTGTCCTTTGAGGTGACCCAACTTCATAGGCCAATACAGGCCTCAGTGGGGACCAGTGACTGGTAGAGGTTCACTTACTGTGAGTCCACTGCCCATCTCCAGACAAGGGCCTAGGTCTCTGGCAAATTCATACATAAGCATGAAAAGCCCATTTGTTAATTGTAAATCCTGCTCAGAGCTGGTTCATAGTGGTCTCCATCACTCAGACTTGACAGAGGGTGAGACAGGCTAGGCACATTTGGGACTAATAAGCCTGTGTTACAGATGCTCCCTGAGTGACTAACACACCTGTGCACAGAGTTGAGTGGGAACCTGACCCAGGGTTTTAAGGTGATAAAGAAGACAGATACAAAAATGAAGGCAGAGTAAAAAGAAGGAAAATACACTGGAAGCTTCGCACTTCCTCCCTGAAATGCCAGTTCTGTTAGTGCCTGCCAAAAGTGCAGCTCTGATCCTGGAAGAGAGAAAGAAAATGGCTATAGGGCTGGCTGAGTCCACAGCAGACCTTAAAGAGGGGTGACTTCCCGGTGACAGGGATTGGAGGTTGGATTCTGTGCTCCAGGCAGAAACATGCTCAGGAGGACCCTGCCTGTTATGGTTGATACATTGTGTCAACTTGGGGAATCTGGAGGTTTAACTGAGTGATTCAGCAGGAAACCAGGGTGCTTACTTGTATACATCTTGAGCCTGTGGAAGAGGAGAGCATGGAGATTGTGTAAGAGGTACATGCCCCTTGGATGGGGGTGTCATGTTTACAATGTAAGGGAGAGAAAGAGGCTTCTTGCAGCCATTCCTCCCCTTTTACTGGTTGTTTTTGCTGTGCTCTGCTACCATGAACAGTTCGCTCTCTGCCATGTGCCATTCTGCCTCAGAACCAGCCAAGTATGGACTGAAACCTCCATAAACTGTCAGCTAAATAAACCTTTCCTTTCTTCATTTTGGGTGTTGGGTATTTTGTCTCAGCACCAAAAGAAAAGTAACCAAGACACTGCGTCTGCCTTGTGGCACCATCTCCATGTCCCTTCTGGAGCACACGTCCACATAGCTGCTTCCCAATTCACTACCCACACTTTAGAGTCATTCCCATTCAACCCACCTATTCCCCTTCTGGATATTTTTGCAGAAGAACTGGAAACATCATACCACAGCGATATATGTGTACCCATGTTTATAGCAGTGCAATTTGTCATAGCCAAATCTTGAAAACAACCCAAATGCCCATTAACTAAAGAATGGGTAAAAAGATGTGGCATTTTTACACAATGGAGTATTACTCACCTATAAAAAAGACAAACTCAAGTCTTTTATAGGTAAATGGATGTGACTAGAGACCATACTCATAAGTGAAATAAATCAGACCCACACATGTAAACATTGTATTGTCTCCCTAGTATAAGAAACTGAAAGAGTAAATGAAATCCAAAAGATACAATACATACTGTGAAAGGGAAAGAAACTGCTCAATAGGAAAGAACAACTGGGATGGGGCAAAGAAGAAAAGGAAGGAAGCAAGGAAAGAAGGAAGGAAGGAAAGAAGGAAGGAAGGAAGGAAGAAAGGAAGGAAGGAAAAATACATATACACAAAATGGCTAAGATGCCTGTACTACTAATTTCTATTGGTTTATTGAAAGGAGCAGTTAATACCTAATTGTTCAATTTTGCATGCCTGTGTCTAGTAATCTGAGCAACTAGTTTGAAGTTAACAATATGGAACATTGTTAGGTTGATACATTGTGTCAACTTGACAAGTTTAGAAGTTTAATTCAGCAGGGAGCCAGAGTCCTTCTTTTGTAAACATCCTAAGCTTGTGGAGGACGAAGGCAAGGAGATGGCGTAGGTGTAAACAGCACCCCCCCAGGGCAGGTAGCCTGCAAACAGTGTAAGGGAGGGAAAGAGGCTGACCTCCCCTCTTTTTGCTTTTGTTGCTTTTTCTGTCTTATGCTGTCCTGAAGTGTTGCCCCTCTGCCATGACATCCTGTGTTGGAGCCAGCTGATTACTGACTGAAACCTCCATAGACTGAGCTAAATAAACCTTTCCTTCCTTAATTTTGGGTGTCGGGTATTTTGTCTCAGCTATGAGAGAAAAGCAACCAAGACAAATACAATAACCACTGTTGATTTCCCATCATCTTATTTTGAAATTCTGTATTGTTTTTTTTTATTCTCTTTAAAAATTGAAAAAAAAATCAACCTGTTACTCAGTTCTGAAAGCCTTTTGAAATACAATGCTGAAAGGCATCAAATCTTCAAGAGGGACCCCTAGTTCCCTAAAAGGCCAGGCTGAGCTTCCTTGTGGGTACAAAGCCTTCTGGGCAACAGGCACTATAAGGCCCTCCATCCTGCACAGGGCTCAGGGCTCCGCCCCTGCTGGGGAGAGCTCGGCTCTGTGTGCGGTGGTTTCACACTGGCCTGCACATTCTTTGTCCCCAGCCGTGCTGTGATCCAGAGAATTAGCATTCACTTCGCTGTGACGTTGCCCAGAGTACAACAATCCCCTCTATTTTCCCATTCCTTCCCCGGGGAACTGCAGCAGGCTGACCTCTGCTTAGCAAGACAAATGCTCCCTTCCCCTGCTCAGCCTATTACACGCTGTTTGCTAAACGCACAAGGGAGCCCAGAGTCACAGCAGTGGGCAAGTTCAGGAACTTGAACAATGTATGCTTGATGCACTGAACATGATGTGTCAGCTAGAACGCTCGGCTTCATTTTCTCCTCTCTTTCCTCCCCCACTTTCTCCATTCAAATCTTCTCGCTCCCTTTTGGCACAATTGGGTCCCACCCTCTGACGCAGAGTAAGATCAGGAGAAATATGGGAGAACACAGCTCACACTGTTGTAAGGTCAGAGGTGAGTCAGAGGACACTGGGATGGCAATCACTCACCTGCACAAAGCAGAGCCGGCCCTCCCCCTCAGACCCGAGACTGTTCAAGGGTAAGGACTTTAATCTTTTTCAGGTGCCCTCCATCAACTCAAACACCGCAACATCCCTCGTGGATATTTGTTAAGTGGCTCGTAACTAACTGAACGCTTTTGTTATGGCTCAGATGACTTGAATGCTGAATACAGTTAATTAAAGAGCAAGAAAGGAAGCCTCACTTATTATGGGCTCAACCCCTGTGCATCTCCTGGGGAGAACCGTGGGGTAGGTGTTCCTCTCTAGCAGAGATTCCGAACAGACTGGAAATGCCCCACTAGGGTCCCTCTGCCTGTCAGAGCTGCAGAAGTGGTTAACATATTTTAATCACATACACAAACACACATGCAAGGTTAATGATTTTCAAAGATCTGCCTCCGAGCTCACCTGCCTAAAGCTCTTCAGCGGCTCCTCAGCTGAATTGGAGACAATACCTAAAACCCCAGTCTTCAAGGTTTTCAAATCAGCAGCTCTCAAACTTGTAAACCTCAGGACTTATTTACATAGGGCTGGGGTGTGGCTGACTGGTAGATACATATGCTTAGCCTGAGTAAGGGCCTAGGTTCAGTCTGTAGCACCAAAATATGGAGGACCTCAAAAGAGTTTGTGTGTGGGCCTATTGACATGTACCTTCTGAGAAAATTGAACTAAAAACAGTGTATGTTAATTATGACTTGATTTTATAAATATCATTAAAACACCTTTTAGTTTTGTTTAAACAATAATAAAACCATTACATAAATGCAACTCACAGTAACAAATTAATGTAAATAACATAATCATAAGACCCATTTTTCAAAAGTTGTTAGTGGAAAAAATGGTTTTGTTTCACATTTTTGCAAAGCTCTTTAGTGTCTGACTTAATAGAAGCCAAGTGGGTTTTTAGGTCTGCATTAAATGTGTTGTGATATTATAGGGTTAAATCTGAAGAAAACCTGGCTTTGCACAGACATGCAGTTGGAAAAGGAAGAAATATTTATTATAGACATTCTTTTTTGATTCTATACCAAATCTCAAATCTCAGCAGATGGTCATTTTTTTTCTTTGAGATAGGGTCTTGTTATGTAGACCAGGCTGGCCTGCCCTCAAACTTACAGTGATCCTCCTGCCTCAGCCTCCCAAGTCCTGGGATTACAAGCGTGTGCTACATGGCCAGCTTTTGTCATTTCTTAAAGGTTAGTTGTGATGTGAAATATAAAGCTATATCAGTAACCTTTTCAGTCTCGATTAAGGTAAAATTCATTGGCTTTTCTTCTTTGTAAGATCTTTCATGCATACATTATTCATTGTACCACCATTCCTTGGTCATTTGGAAAATGTCATTTCACTGAGTTAGGTAGATCTTCCAAACGTCATCACAATATACTTATACATTATCGAAAAGTCACATCACCCATCTCATCAAAAGAGTCTCTCAGTGTCAGGAAACTATCAAACTAACCAGGACAGATACAAATTTTCCAAAATTTAAGGTTTCATTTAGAAACTCAAACTGTATTATTGGCAACAAACAATGTCTTGTATTTCTTGAAGAGACAGTCTCCCTTCTCCCTTTGTTCATTTCTGAGGAAATGTCTCACAGGTAGTCAAATCTGAATAATCATAGTTTGATTCTTTGCTAATAGTTCTTTTGAGTAAAGATTCTGTGCAGGAAAAGGTTTTGCTCCCAACTCAGTTACAACCCAAGTGCATTTCCTTGAGAGAAGTGCTGAAGTTTGGTACTCAACAGAGTGAGTACCTTATGTATACTTAACTAACCATCCCACTGCACGGAGTGTTTAGAATGTTCTCCTAAGAGATTTAATAACAAGTAAACATTTTATAGCCCAAGGACATTTTCAAGTGAACCTGGGGTTCACTTTTTTTCTCTTTTTTCACTTTTTTTCAAGTGAACCTGGGGTTCACTTTTTTCTCTTTTTTCACTTTTTTTCTCTGTGAATATTAGTAGCATACTCCTAGTTAGCTAGGACTCCTGGTTGCATTAAATGTGCATTCAGGTCTGCAATAAATGTGTTGTGATATTATAGGTATAGCTTCCTTTCAAGCTAAGGCCCCATTGGTTTCACCTACTGTTTCTTTGTATGTAACAGTTGCAAATGTTGCAATCATGACAAAAAGCCTACACAACCTGAGGCTGTTATGAAAAGTCAATCTGACTCATTCTCCCTGAAAATGTCTCTAGTGACTCTGTTCCACTGAGCCTGCTTTGAGAGCTAGAGTCTTTCCTGCTCCCACTCTGCTGGCCTTTCAGGCTCCTCCCTCACTAGCTGACCTCCGGCCACCCTAGGCGCACACCAGGAGACAGATATTCAAGGACAAATTCTTTGTTTGCTAGATGACCCCAGGAAATGCTCCAGAGTGGGATCGTGATCCTGTATGAAGATGAGAAAGAGGCGGGGTGTGGTGGCCCACGCCTGTAATCCCAGCACTCAGGAGGCTGAGGTAGGAGGATTGTTGGGAGTTTGAGGCCAACCTGGGCTACAAAGTGAGCTCAAGGCCAGCTGGAACTGCATAGCGAGACCCTGTCTCAAAAAGTCACACACACACAAAAAAGACAAAGAAACCAATGCACAACCTGTGCGCGAGCATGTCACCCTCTGTGCTCAGCTGGAGCTCGACCCCACAGGAACAGCAGCAGGACAGCGATGCCATGGATGAACGTGCTCAAGGGCCCCCCGGTGGAGAGCTACAGATGCTTGCTCCAAGGTAGCCACAGCATGTCCTGGAATGCAGAATGCCAGGACCTGGCGAAGGAGAAGACAGCAGCAGCATCCGTTCCTTCCCTTTTTGGGGGCATCCCAGTCTTCGTTCGTCCTGGCGCAGGGCCTTCCCCCAGCCTGGATCCTACTAGAACAACCTTCTTTTGTCCAACTCCGCCTAGCCAATGCTACCTCATCCTTCAGATGTCTGCATAAACACGTCCAGAGCAGCCATCCCTGAGCCCGACCATTCTAAAACTGTTGTCCCTGTGACTCCCTGAGACGCACTGGTTTATTTTGGCTCCTGTTTCAGTTCATGTTTGGCCAGCACCAAGGAAGAAACAGCATGGCGGAGGGACTTGGGGCCCAGCGAGCAGAGAGAGACAAGTCCTTCCGGTCACACCCCCACTGGCCCCGTCTCCTAACGCCCAGCCAGCTGCAGCTCCCCCAGTAATCCAAGCGCCCTCCTCTGGCCCGGCCTCTGATGGAGCACATGTGGAGGTTTCTGGGGACATCCAGATATGAACCCTGGCACCCTGCCATTGCCTCTCAGGCCCCGACTTTCTTCTCAGGGGTCTTCCCACGGTTTGTGATTACTTGTTTGTACTATTCTGTGTTTACTCTCCTCCATCCAGTGTTACAGCTTGTGTCTCCAGATCCCCTCAAGCCTCGCGCAGTCATAGGCGGGGCTTTTCCAGGGGTGGCTGGATCTAGAGTATGCGATGTTGGGTTTAAGGGTATGTGACTGTTTAAATCAGCCCACTGACTGGTCTGGCACTGCCCTAAACCCAGAACCCTAGATCAAACATAAAAGGACAGAAAGAAGCCATCCTAAGTGGCACCCTCAGGGGGCATTTTTTGCCCCCTGCAGATACCACTTACCTACTAGAATGCTGATTCCACAAACATATGGACACACGGACACATTCACCCAGAACAAAAAGGAAAAGAAACACCGAAGATGCTCAGCAGCCCTTCCAATTCCGAGAAGAGCCATCACAGCCCATAATACTACATGTTACTATAGAAACAGCGCTGAAACCCAAGTGAAGAATGAATGATATTTAAGGAAGAGAAGAAGGCCAGGCATGATGGAGCACACCTGTAACCCCAGCACTCTGGGAAGCTGAGGCAGGAGGATTGCAAGTTGGACCTCAACCTCAGCCCAATTTAGCAACTTAGTGAGACCTTGTCTCTAAATAAAAAGTAGGAAAATAAAGGGCTGGAGATGTGGCTCAGGGCAAAGGCTCTTGGTTTCCTCCTCAGTGCTGCTAAAAGGGTGGAGGGTTAAGGAGCTTCCTTTCCCCACAAATTGCCTTTTATTTTTCCACAGCAAGCTGCTGAGACACTGAGGGCAGGGGTGGGGGCATTTCCAGCTTATTTGCATTTCCAGACAAATGGTATAAACCAGAAGAAAAATGCAACAAAAGAATCTGTACAAATAATCTCTTAACACATGAATCATGGTCTTTTATGCCGATTACAGTTTTCAAATACTTTGTCAGTAGAATAAAAATCTCCATAATCAAATTTAATTCTCTTATACTGCACTAAAATAACCAAGCTCCATGATGGACAGAGGTTCACAAACCCTCTTCAGGGCTTATTACAGCTGCTGCTGGGAGCATGCTAATTTTCTCAAAGCCTTTTTTCAAGCTCAGGTCCGTAGGAAACCCAATCCCAAATTTAAATGCTCAGGTGCATGATTTCATATGTGCTTTGAATAATGGTGTCTGCTCTCAGAAAATCAAACAGAATTAGGAAAAGCAATTGCTCACGGGGATTTTCATTTTGTATTAGTGATGTGAGATCATTCATACACCATGGCATTTTAACAATTCAGCACTGTGGGATTAGAAATCTTTCCACAAATCCATTGTAGAAGGCAAGGTGTTCATTTTCTTCCTATTACTGGAGGTGAAGGAAATAAGTGTTCTAAATTGTAAGCAGCAACAAGGTAAATGTGGTCACCATTTGCTAGGTATAAACCAGAAATCCGAATCCTTTGTTCTCACATCTCAGCAGCCTTTGACTATGGCCCAGCTCTGACCCCTCAATCTGCAGGGATCCACCATCCAGTGAAGACTACATGCATATTTTTTCCTTGCAGAAGAGAAACAATGTTTAACTGTAATTACTTACCCAGTGTTGGAGATGCTGGGGTTAGGTCAAGGAAGCCAAGTCACTAAAACAAAAGACCCTCTAGCTTCTCAGAGGCGCAAACAGACTGAAAGATGGAAATGAAAAAGCAATAAATGACCAAACATAACCTCTGCCACTCAACCATGGCAGAATTGCCCTTGCCTCTCTTGTAAATATCAAAAGCTGCTTTCTGATTTGTTCAAGTACTGAGGCCCCCATATCCAGGCAATGGCTTCGTTAAACAGATCACAGATGGCCTCAGTCCCAAGGAAATACCCGGGAGGGGTGGGCCCACAGCCATAGGCAGCCTCTGGCCACACTGGGTGCCATAACCCCTTTCACGGTCCTTGGCTTCAAGTGTGCACCTGGCTGCCTAAGACCTGAGACAGGCAGACAGACGAGTCCGCATTGGGAAAGCATAGGGCAAGATGTCACAAGGGTCTGAAACTGGAGCCCACAGGATGTCAATGGGTGGCAGAGGCCCCTTAAAAAAGCTGTTACAGTTCCCCAAGATTCACTGCCCTTCCGACGCATCACCCTGGCATCTGCCTAATGCACACGTAAGTCTCTGCGTAAGTCTTTACAAGCTCAGACTCTCAATCTCATCCCCAGCATCTCCCCACTCCTACTAAAACCCAGCCACTTGGTGCCTCCGTCTCCTTCCTCCTCCATGTCCTCCCTCATGACTGTCTCCCTCATGAGTCCCCTGTGCCTAATATTCTTGCAGCCTCGCTCAGCCCCCTCTGTGTTCACAGAAGCCAGCTTGCCCACTGGCGAGGCACCATCTGTAGCTACCTGGCCACTGGAAGAAACTTAGGGGCCCAAGGGGAGGGAATTCCATCCCACAAACCTAGCTTCTCAGCCCAGAAAGATTTCCAAACCCCAGAGGGCTAGCATCTCACCACCCCTACAGTCAGCAGAGCTCCCAGCTCTTCTTCATGTTAGGGGCAAGAAGCATCAAGATGTGCTGTGCATGTGCACTGACCCTCACAGTGAATATATTCATTTTGTGTATATACTAATAAAATCTTTAATGCATAAGTACAAGAAGAAGAACCAACATAGTTTCCAAAAGGCAGTGGTCCTGGTCAGAGCCTCACTCATAGCTTGGTGGTTGGTGCTCACACAGGCTGAGCTATATATGAGTTTTTAATCCTGACGGATCTGAGCCTCATCACAATGTTACAGCAGTGCATGAGCTGTGATTATTCCCACTTAAAAGATAAGGAAACGGAGGCAGAGAGAAACTGAGAAATGTACAGAAGCACCAGCAGAAAGCACAGCCAAGTGGGAACTCCACTCTGGAGGGCGGATCCTGGGAGACTGGGGGCCAGAGCGAGCCCACAGTCAAAGGGCACCGAGAGACAAAAACACAGCATCCAGATTCCAGCTCGTACTCAGCACTTGTTCCTATTTTAATATTTCATTTAAGTGATTAAGCACGTATTAAGCATCATACTTTGGGACTTAAAATGTTTACAAAATTAATCAAACAGTTTTAAGTAAACACTGCTATATTTTAGAATGGTAAAGAGATGTTCAACTCAGAAAGGTGGTGCTTGTGAATCTTGCCAGAATCTTCCTGCTCGTGGGGAATGGATGGCACTGATGGATGGAGTCTGGGGCTGTCGCCCAAGGAGCCTACACCACCCCGCATTCGAGTGGGAATGAACTGCAGGGCCTAATCACCACCCTTAAAGCAATGTAATTAGTCAGGAGTGATGAGGTCCAAATTGGTGCCTTGCCTGTTTAAAAACAAATGTTAAAAAATAAAAACTTCAGATGAACACATTGCACAACTAGATATTGGAGATAAAGGAAATGACTAAATCTCAGGCCTCCAAATATTTACTGAGCACTTTCTTCAAGCAATAGCTGGGAGAGTTGTGTAAAGATCAGCTAGAGACAGTTCTGATCCCAAAGTGCTTACACGAAAATGCAGAGAGATGGGAGGCAAGTGTAGAAATAACAGTAATACAAATTAGATGAATCATATTGTGACAACTACAGGTAAAGGGCTAGGAATTAGAGTTTCCTGGACCCAAAGAACACCAGGAAGGAGCAATATCTTATTCAATGGGTCTAAAAGATAACGTGTTAGGAACTTTTATAGGGTTGGGAGGGAGTGGAGAGAATTTGAGTTCCCTCTCGCTGCCTTCTCTTTACCCTAGCATTAACTTACAAATTCAAGTTCACTAGTGGAATGATATCAGTGGGCCACCACTCAGCAGGAATTCACTCCTGCTTCTGTCTCCATCCAGTCACTTCCATTGGCTGGGGGAGCTCGGGAGCCACCAAAGAGGGTAGAGATTGCTACCAAAGTGTGCTGGTCCTTGCAGAGGCCCAAGGAAAGTCAACCTCTGATTAGAGAAGCCAGTACCCCAGATATCTGAGATGAAAGGAGGTGCATAAAGATGTAAACAGAATGCTAGCCTAGAAGCAGGGGCAGGTAGAAGATGGGAAAAAAAACTATCCATGAACAACCCGCCCACTTCCTACACAGACTGCATGAAGAAAGGCTGCTGTCTTAGTAGAAAAGTTTAAGAGATCAGGCACACCCATTATCATCCTGACTAGGGGCTGGGGATATAGCTCAGTGGAATAAGCGCTTGCCTAGCAAGCACAGGGTCCTGAGTTCGATCCCCGGTACCTCAAAAAAAAAAAAAAAAAAAAAAAAAAAAAACCACAGTATCATCCTGACTGATGGTCATTTCATCAAACTTCACTGAAGTTTGCATGTTACATTCAATAGACAACATTGTTTGCCTACAAGAGTCTACAGAATGCCCTAACTGGATATGGTGGCACAGGCCTGTAACCCCAATTATTTATGAGGCTGAGACAGGAGGTTTTCAAGTTTAAGGACAGCCTGAGCAACAAAATGAGAACCTGTCTCAAAATAAAATAAAAGGGGCTGGGATGTAGCTCAGTGTACAGTGCTTGAATAGTTTCCACAGGACCCTGGATTCAATTCTCAATACCAAAAGAGATGGGGGGGCGGTCCACGTTTGATGGCTTGTGAGTTATCTTTTTAAAAGATCATTGACAAGAGCTTTGGTATCATTTTAATGTAAAAGTTAGTGACAAATATAGGGACTAATAACTTCCATGTCTCAATATTTCTTTTACAGTTTTCTTCCTTAGGGAGAAAAAAATCTTCCAGGGGTAAAAGTCTATTGTACAATGTGATCTGTCTGTTTTCTTTGGTGTAAAATCTTCAGGTTACATTTTTATGTTTTGATGAATACTATTTAAATGACTTGATCTGATCAATTAACAAATAATGTGGTTTGTCTGCATTTGACAATTTTCCAAAGTATGATATTTTATAATACCATCAATGTGAAACTCTTAGGTAATAGTAATAAAACATATTTGAATTTATAGTTCCTCAATAATCTTGTTAAACCTGAGCTACTGAGCTTATGGCCTATATTTCCATCTGAATTAGTACAATTCAGCCTGGAGGCAGAAGAGCTCGTCCTTGGAGAAATGGCTAATGCCAGGACTGGAGTAAGAAAATACAGCAAGACACTGGGACAACTTGCTAAGCCAAAAGTAAAGAAAATAAACACGTGACTGATCACAAGGACCTGGGAGGCAGCTGACAGGGCTCCTCACTGACCAAACAGGTGACAATTTGAGCACGAAAATATATCATATCCTACAGTGCAAATAATAATCATATCCTATAATGCACTGTATGAGGTTAAAGTCAAAAGTCCATACTTCTAAAATAAATGTGTAACTCAGAAGGGAAAGTACATTCTCATAGAGAATACTCACTAATAAATGTAAGAAAAAAATAAAAGAAGTATAAAATCACCCACTTTATAATCTCATAGTGATACAGTTGCTCCTTGATCTCAATCAAGAATTGGTTCCAGGACCCCTGGTGGGTAACCACAGCTTCAGATATTCAAGTCCCTTATGTAAAATGCCACAGTATTTGCATATAACCTACACACACCTGCCTGTGCCCTTTAAATAACCTCTACGTGACTTGTAATACCTAAGATCATGTAAATGCTATTTAAATACTATACTGTATCACTTAGGGATAATTACAAGAAAAAAGTCTGTGCATATTCTGTACAGATTCAATTTTCTCCTCTATGTTTTCCATCTGCAGTTGATTAAATCTGAGGATGTAGACCCTGTGCAAACAAAGAGCCAACTGTAACTGACTCAACCAAAATTTGTCAGCGGCTGTGTTAAGTGGGATGAGCGTGTAAAAAGCAATCCATTCTAATAGGTCACTTACAAATCACAAAGGAGAAAATAGTGCTTTCTAGAAAACTTGAAAGATTCCACTCTAGTCAAGGATCAAACTTAGAATCACCGATAATGCAACAAACTGAGACAATGTCTCTCCTCGTGTGACAGACTGTGAAGCACTGCAGTATTTTTCCCAAAATGCAGGGTTTGACTGACAAAGCCAAAATGAGGGGCAGTCCACAAAGTCACTGGCCTATAATCCACTGAAGCTGAGAACATGAAGGACAAGGAAAGGCTGAAGAACAGTTCTAGGTTCAAAGTGAGTGAAAAACCATGACAGCTGAATGTAAGGTGAGATTTGTAGGTTGAGCTTAGGACTGGAGTCAGTAAGTCCCATGAAACTATTAGAGCAATTGGTGAGATCTGAACAGGGACTAGATGTAAGTAATCATACTGTTTTGATTTTTTTTTTTTTGGCGGTACTGGGGATCGAACTCAGGACCCTGCGCTTGCTAGGCAGGCGTTTATTCCACTGAGCTATATCCCCAGCCCCTGTTTTGATTTTGAATATCCTGGATTTGATATTTGCAACTATAACCATCTACCCTTGTTCTCGGGAAGTATGTCCTGCAGCATTTGTAGGCGAAGGGACGTGATAGCTGCATCTGACCCGCAAATGGCTCAGAAAAAGCAAATGACAAAATGTTTGTGATTGGTGAATCTGGGCAAAGTGAATGAAACATTCTATGTACTACTTTTGCAACTTCTCTGTGCATTTGAAATTGTTAAATGATCCCTTAACATCCCCTCTAATCATGTTTCCCTTTGAGTCACCAGCAGTCCTTTGCTGAAGATAACAGCTATTGTCACAGATCATCCTATTGCATATCACCCTGCCCTACAGACTTTACCATATCTCAATAAATTTTCACCACAATACTAGGGAGCAATTACTACGGCCCCAATTTTACTGATGAGAAAAAATAGAGGTTTAGAAAGTCTGAAGAGTAGGTTAAATTATTACTAAATCAATAGATGGCCACATCTCTAATTTCCTCTGGAAAAGTATTTTTCCTTCCTTTCATATCTGTTGAGTGGTGGCCCTGGGAAAAATTTGGCAAGAGGATGTTAGTGAACAAGTCACCAGTAGAGGTTTGCAATGTGATTATCCTTTTGGTTGTGTTTGCCCTTTTGTGTTTCTACCATTGCTATGAGAAAAAGATAACTTGGGTCAAGCATGTGGCTGGCCCAAGGAGAATCGGGGACAATGTGAAGCAGTGTCAGCCTAGACCAAACTCACAGCTTAGAGCCAAGGCCACCAACACTGTTACCCCATGGATGCCTGTCATTAGGTGAGACTAAGTTTTTAGGTCATTTGTTACACAGCATTATAAAACCAGTAAATAACTGATACAACCAACATGGAATCTCATAGATAACAAGAGTTGGAACCAGGAAATTCAATCAGCCAAGTCATGGTGGTGCCGCACACCACTCCAGTACCAAAGAGCATTTCCAAATATATGTAGCTTTGTTATGCCTAGTGATGGCTTATGACCATGGAAACTTCTTACATATTTTCAGAAGCATAAAACAAGCATGATTATAGTATAAAATACAAATGGGTTGTATTGTTTTTCAACAATTGTAGTCATGGTGCATGTAATTAACCTTTTGTTTATCAGCCTAATCAACTAGTACTAACATTTTTCAACTTCAATAGTCATTAGAAATATTCACTATGCATGGATTTAAGTGGTATAAAGAGAAGACATTCATGAAGCATTCATTCACTGCTTGAATGAATAATCACCAGCTTCTAATGTCAAATGGGGAAAAAAATCAATTCTTTAAAAATTGGGATGAATTTTTGAGCATGGGTTTTTACTCATCTGAGCAAAACTGCCCTGAGACACAAGTAAATAAATTTCTTTTCATATTTTGACTTTCTAGACTCAAGAAGAAAAAACATACTTATTCCCAAGTTTAAGATCCAAAGCAAAATTTCTAATTTAAATCTAAAGATAATTTCTCCCATTTACTAAAAATATTCTCATATTTTTGCCAAAATATTGAGAACATGTATGCTTGTCATAAAAAAAATTTTTTTTTCTGCCAAGAAGGCATTTTTTCCTTAAATGACATTTCCCTGAAGGGCAAATCTGATAATAAAAAAGCACCCAAGTATCTAGAGGGCAGCACAATGGTTGCAGCTTGATTTTATGGCTCTCAATTCAGTTATGCATGGGACTTGGATCATTTAGCAAGTTTACTTTGAGCTAATCAGTCATGAATTCAAGGGTTAAAGAAACGGCCATTGTTAACTCTTTGGGGACAATGTACTCAATCCTCATTCATACGACAAGATTTGGCAAAATAAAAGGAGAGACGAAGAGGTAGAGAGAAGGAAGGAGATTACAAAGTGGAATAGTGAAGTTAATGATCAGTCAGGAACCCGCTGTTGCATCAGATGGGAAATTCAAGCCTCAAAGGACACGATTTTTCCTTCCTTTAAATTATCTAGCAAATATACATAATGGTGAACTCTCTAAAACACAATATTAATATCCAAAGATTCCTCCTGTACAAGAAGCAGATCTTTTGCAGAAAGTGAGGTTTAAAATAGCTCTGATGATACTGTCTACAGAGCGGAAAACCCTCCTTTTTCATTTTATTTTCTTGATAAAAATAGAAGGCAAGAGAAGTGTGGAATAAAGGATGAGAAAACAAGCACTCTTCCTAAAAGAAACGAAGGGAAAAACTATCCCACTGACTGGTGAAAAACGTAAAGCAGATATTTGAGCTAATTTCACAATAATGCAAGTGACTTCACAGATAAGTGACGTAACATACAATTTCCTTTTATAAGAACAATGACATAGTCATCTTTTATGGTATCATGAAAAATAGGTATTCTGCCATCTTAACAAGATAAAAGGATCCCCTGATTAAGAGATTGAAATGAAGAAATTGCTCAAGGCTGGGCAAATTCCAAAGAAAGAAGATATTTCATTACTTCCCACAATAAATTTGTCTCTACAACATGTGCAAGAAGCATATCAGAGGAAAAAGGAGCAAAACAGAGTGGCAGGAATTACTACTCAGCTGCAGAGCTGGGATCCTATTATACGGTCTCCAGTGGGTTCCTAGCAAGACACAAGGCCATTTTTATTTTTATATGGAAGGAAGTCAGAACTTGACATTAAACCCACAGTTGTAGAACAGTATTTAACAAATGCTGACATGTTAAATGTGATGTAAACCATGTCAAAAGTGGCAAGCAGCAAATGTACATTGCCCTGTGAAGCAAGATGAGCACCTCATTAAGAATTCAGAAAATACATAAGTTATCTTGTAATGGTGTTAGGAATAAAAGAAACTCATCAACAAACCAGAGGAACTAACATTATGCCAATTATTTTTGAAGTCTTTTGACGTCAAAGTCATAAAAGTATGTCCAAGAGGAAGAATCCATTATGCTATCTGGAATTCAGAGTCTTAATTGCAAGCCAATTCCTATGGAGGAATATTTTTAGTGGAAATAATCTGGCATGGTATAAAAGATGAAATGGTTATATATGTAATACAGAAAGCAACCTCCACAATAGTATTCTGGTTAGGCCAAGCCATATCTTCCTGAAAAATGAATATATATGATATATAAATTCTTGGGCTTTTAGTACCCCAGTAAATATTGCACATTATATGTGTCATATAACATTGAGAACTGTAGGTTAAGGGACTGTTCTTAACATTTTTAAGTTTCTTTGCCCTTTTTGAATTAGGATTTGAAAGTAGTGAGACATACTCCACCCATCTGCAGAGGTAACGCTGCCTTATCCACACGTCGGAGAAAAGGTGTTGCTTTCTGATCGCGCATTCTATGCCAGGTTTAGAGAGCGGAGCCAGGATTTCAACTAAGCAGTCTCACTACGCAGCTCACTCGCTTCACCAAAATGAGTTGGTGCTTCCCAAACACACCCTCAAGAGTGTGATATCAAAGCTTTCCCCGCTAAAATCCCCAGGCTCTCATTGGCTCTACCTGGTAGTGACTTCTTCGGTCTTTCATTCTTTTGCTATGGTTACAGTGTTATCTCCAAAACACATGTTGACATTTAATTACTATTGTAGCAGGGTCTTGTGAAAGACCTACCATTAGTCTATCTTTGTTTGTGAGTTGTTGACTTCCTTTTTTCAGTACTAGGGATCAAACCCAAGGCCTGATGCATACTAGGAAGGTGCTTCAAGGCCTGATGCATACTAGGAAAGTGCTCCACTACTGAGCTGCATACCCGCCTTGTATGCCTGTTTCTGCAGTAACACAAAGATTTGCTCCTTGTACTATGTGATTACTGTCGGCCTGTTGTACAGATTCAGACATGAAGTATATACTCCAATTTTATCTCCTCTTTCATCATTGTTTGATTATTCTGGGTATATTTCATTTCCACATAAATTATATGATGTTTATCATTCTCTGCAAAAAAAAAAAATCCAGCTCTGATTTTACAGCGATTTCATTGATTAGTTCAGTCTAGAAAGTTTTGCAATTTAACTGTTAATTTTTTTGTTTGTTGTTGTTCCTTTGGGTTTGTATTTTTATTTTTTATACAAGATCATGCTGTATACTTCAGGCTGGCCTTGAGCTCGCTATGTGGCCAAGGCTGGCCTCGAATTCACAGCATTCCTCCTGCCTCAGCCTCCTGAGTGCTGGGATTACAGATGTGCACCACCACGCCCAGCTAACTAAATTAATTTTTGATCCGTGAACATAGGACGTGTTTCTATTAGTTAGATCTTACTTAATCTTTTTCAACAGTGTTTCATAGTTAAATTTTACACATTTTATTAAAGTCATTTCTAAATATTCTATTATTCTATGCTATTGTAAATAAAACTGTTTTCTTTATTTTTTATTGTTCCTTGGTATTGTGTGAAAATACAATGGATTTTTGTATATTGACCTTATATCCTGATTATTGCCAAATGTATTAGTTCTAATAGTCTGTTTCGCAGGCTCTTCTGGATTGTCTCTATATAAAACCACATTATGTGCAAGTAGGGGTCATTTCATTTCTTCCTTCCCAATCTGGTTTTTCTCTTTTCTTGCCCAAGTGCACTAACTAGAATCTCCACCACAAAACCGAACAGAAGTAATGAGAACAAACACCTCACTCTTATTTCCAGTACACGGGGAAAAGCTGTCAGGTTTTTTCCCACTACATGCAATACTGGGATGGAAATTTTAAAAATCAACTAATAGTATGATACCATATTAGGACAAAATATGATCATCCAGCCCACCACATAGCTCAGCAGTGGCATTCCGTCAGCCTTGACTGGCTACTCTAGCTGCAAAGTAGAGGTAGCCTGACCCAGCTCGGTTTGACTGCATTTAGCTACACACCCTGCACTTTCTAGCACCAAGAGATGACTGAAGCTATTACTCACTTAGTTCAAAGCATTTCTGCCCAGCAATAAGAGATGACTGACCCTACCCAATAGAAATTCACCATACTTTCAAGCTTCTGTACTTCTTGCTTGCAAAATCTGTATAAGCCAATTCCCAAGCCAGCCAACGACCGACGCTCTGGGAGCGGTCCCCGTCAGCCCACTGGTGTAATAAATTTGGTTGCCATCATACTCCTTGGCACAGAGTGTCTTTTATATGGTTCACTACCAAGTTACATAACAATATTAGCTACATTTTTTCTTTCTATAGATATCCTTTATCAGAATAAAACAATTTCCCACTATTCCTAATTTATTGTCAAATAAAGAAGTACACAAAGGGTGTGGTGGTGCACCCCTGTAATCCCAGCTTCAGCAGGCCGAGGCAGGAGGATCAATGCAAGTTCAAGGCCAGGGAACCACATAGTGAGTTCAAGACCAGCCTGAACGACATAGCAAGATCCTGTCTCAAAACAAATAAACAAAGAAAAGAAATATATAGAGAGCTTCTATCTTCCATTCTCCACTTCCCATTTTTCCATTTTTCATTCAATTTTCATTCACTCAGAAAATTTTGGCTCCAACTATTTTTAATAATAAACTATTATTAAGAAGCATTCAAGACAATTTCTAGTATTTTCTTCTTCTACCCTCTGTATATACTATATTTCTCTCCCCCATCTTTCTCAGTATATGAATAATAATTATGGTTAGTGGAGAGGTAAACTGAGGTATCACTGGCTGAGAGGCATCCCATTTCAAATTTTTCTCTAATTAATGTACTAAAAATATTTCCTAGTTAAGGAATTTCAGACATTGGTAATGATCATTTAGGCTGTTATCTACTCTGATTAAAAATAAATTCAGTTGGTGTTTTGTTTTGCTTTGTATACCCTCTGTATACACTACATAATGAGATCCGACCTCACTATATAGTTCATGCTGAACTTGAACTTATTACTTAGCCCTAGCTGGCCTCAAACTTGTGGCAATCCTCCTGTCTCAGCTTCCCAAGTGCTAAGATTACGACCATGCACCACCACACTTGCCAAAAATAAACAAATTTTTATTTGATATGAAGTCACTATCACCAAAATGGTGACACAGAAGCCCTTTTTAGCATTGTTCAGAGTAAGCCAGCCACTTTAATCTGCTATTCACTGTTTCATTTTTCTATAGGATTATGATGGCTGGGTTTTTGTTTTTGCTTTTTCAGTGCTGGAGACAGAAGCCAAGGCATCACATAAGCTAAGCAAGAACTCTGCCGCTGAACTACATCCTCAGCCCTTCCGGCTAGGTTTTTAAACTAATCCCTGGAACTTTGAGTTTAGGTGATATTCAACCTGGTACCTGAATCACCAGTGGCATGAATGAGGTCGGCATTTCAACTCTAATGAGACAGAGAGGTGTTTTATTTATGTCCAATCTTCATTCAGAAGGAAGATAACGCCACTTAAATTAAGTGATAAGGGGCATGTAGGCAGGGAAGACAAGGTGCTGCAGACCTGTATGGGTATGGGAGCCCCCTATCTGGATTGCTGCAAGACTCTGCCCCATCCTGGAAGTGAATACTTACTAATCAGGGAATGTGGAAGGTGATAGAGAAGCTAGTCACTTGGCCCATGTGTTAGATTTTGTCGATGTGAGAAAATACCTGAGAGTAACAATTTAAAGGAAGAAAGTTCTATTTCTGCCCATGGTTTCAGCCCATGGTTCAGTTCATGGTTTGAGCCCCTTCCCAGCTGGCTACATCATTATGGGCTTGTGATGACGTAAAGAGCATGGTGTGGAAGAGGGCTCGGCGGAGGAGAGCTCCTCACCTCCTGGCAGCCTGGAGGGAGTGAGGAAGACAGAGGGGATGGGGCTGGAAACAAGGTACCCACGCAGTCCCCAGGGTTAGGCCCCCGACTCACTCCCCTCAGTGTGTGTCACCTCCTAAGCTTCCATTACCTCCCAGTTATGACATCAAATTATCACTCTGTCAGTGGGTTAATCCACTGGTGAAGTTAGAGCTAGAACAATCCAAGCATCTTTCAATATTCCCTCTGAACACAGGAACCTGCTGCAGGATATAACATCTCAGAGGAGATAAAGCTTGTTCGAATCTCACTGTTATAGTGACAATGGGTGTTCCCCTAACCCCATGCACAGTGCACTCAAAAGGCACAATGAAGCAGAAGATCCTTTCGGCCAACCCTAAGCACTGTGCTTCTCTCCCCTCTCAGGTACCTAGTGGTCTCTTGGGGTGCAGATAGGTGTCTCTGTTTATGCAGCTATAGTAAAATATCACAGACTGGGTAACTTATAGGCAAAATTTTATTAGCTCACAGTTCTGGGGGCTGGAAAGTCTAAGATCAAGGCACCAGCAGATCTGGTATCTGGCAAAACCATTCTCTTCTTCCAACATGGTACCTAATGTTCTGACTGGGTCCTCACATGGCAGAAGGCAGGAGGACAAGAGACAAGAAGGCGCCAAGCTCTTCCTTTTGTAACGGTATCAATCACACCAATGAACTAAAACACTAAAACAAATCCAGAAATAAACCCTTATATTGATGATCTATTGACTTTCAACACAGATTCCAAAGGGGAAAAAATAGTCAATCAAGAAATGCTTCTAAGACAAGTGGATAGTCACATGCCAAAAAAAAAAAGAAAAGAAAAGAAAGAAATTGAATCCCTACCTCACATCACACACACAAATTAGCTGACAATGAATCAGATCTAAATGTGAAGGTCGAAAGCCCTAAAAGAAAATACTGTAGTACACCTTGGGTTAGGCAATTCTTTCTGGGTACAAACCGAAAGCATAAGCAACAAAAGAAAAACTGACAAACTGGACCACACAATTGGTCATTGCATACCATTAAGAAAGTAAAAAGACAATGACAGTGTACATCATGGGAGAAAATATTTGCAAATTATGTAACTCACAAGGGACTTACACTAAGAATATATAAAATATTCTTAGAAATTAACAACATACACACATAGAAACCAACTTTAAAATGGGCAAGTGATGTTAGTAGATATTTATCCAAAGAAGATATGCAAATAGCCAAAAATACATGAAAAGATGCTCTATACCATTAGTTAAAAGTGAAATCAAAACCACAGTGAAATGCTACTTTTCATTTCATGACTCAAAAACAAAACAAAAAGAACAGGATACAAGTGAGTACGAATATGTGGAAAAATTGGAAAACTAATTATTTCCTGCTTGGAATGTGCAACTGTTTTGAAAATTACTAGATGTACAATTGCCATATACATGACTCAGTATTCCTTTCTTAGGTGTATGCCCAAGGGAACTGAGATGCATGCTCACATGAAAACTGGCACAGAAGTGACTACAGCAAAAGTATTCATGGTAGTCAAAAAGTGGAAATCACCCACATGCCTATCTACTGATGAATGTATTTAAAAATGTGAGTTTTTTCATGAAATATTAATCAACAATAGAAAAGAATGAACTAGCAGCAATACACACTGCAATATGAATGAACTTTGAAAGCATTTTGCTAAGTGAGAGAAGCCTGTAGCAAAGAATCAGAAATTAATTGTATTGTTCTATTCATGTAAATGGTCCAGAATCAAGAAAACTGCAAAAACAAAATGAATCATTGGTTGCTCAGGGCTGAGGTAGGGGGTAGGAAGCAAGAATAGGAAAAATCACTGTTAGTTAATTTGTATGAGGTTTCTTTTTAGGCTGATAAAAATGTCCCAAAATTAGGTTATGGTGATGGTTATGATTATATAGTACTATACAGTTTTAATGCATAGATTTGTTTTGAGACAAGTTGTCACTAAGTTGTTTGGTTGCCTGGACTGAGCTCAAACTCACATCCTCTTGCCTCAGCCTTCCACAGTGCTGGGTCTGCAGGCAGGCACTGCCATGCCTTGCTAATGGACGGGTATTACATTACATGAAATGCATCTCAAACTTTAGTATAGGATGCAATTAGAAAACAATAATTGAACCTATGATAGACTGATTTCCAAATTTTAATTAAGTTATGTGAGGAGCCTCCAAGAGTTGGCTACCTAGAACTACCCTAGAACAATTCTCCTTTTGTTTCAGGGAGTAAAATTCCAATTTTGTCCAGAGAAGAGGCACAATCTGCCTGTTAAATAGGATGTGTACTGACTAACCTAACTTCAAGCCCATCATGGTAGCCTCATCTACATTTTTCTTTTTGATACTGGGATTAAATCCAAGGCCTTTGCCCTGAGCTACATCCCTAGCCCTTTTCTATTCTGAGACAGGGTCTCGCTAAGTTTCTAAGATGCCCAGATTGGGTTCAAAGTTTTCTCATCTAGCTTTGACAGAGATTGATAAAGGAGTAGCAGGTAACCCAGGCCTAGCCTTGTTTTTTTTTTTTTTTTTAAGTCTCCTGTTACGGTCTGAGTGGATTAAAAAGTCAGGATAAAACAGAAAACCCTTCTTCCATTCCCTGCTTATGACTTTATTTTGTGAGGACACGATGCTCAGGGGTGCGTTTGTCATTCAATAATCATGAGGACAGAGCAGCCACTGCCGTCACCCTCTCCAGAGCCATCTCCCACCAGACTTCTCATAATATGAGATTCATTAATAAACTCTACTGTTCAAAGCACATCCTGCTAGATACGCTATTAATTGCAGCTGAAAGCCTGCTGGTTGATACATTTTCTCTTAAATGGTTTTATTTGTGGATTCTCATGAAATTACATGCTCATTCTTACATCAGTGACCCTTTTTAGAAGATGAGATGAAACAAAACTGATGTAGGTTTTTTCGGAAACAGGCCCAGCACCCGTCAGTTCAAAGCAGGAGGTAGAATCTTGCTCACTGGGAGAAATAACTTGCAGCCCATGAGGTGGACCAGAAGGCTTGTGGCCCATTGTTAAGGTCACCTGCCAAGCTATCAGGTGGGGCCCAGGCTAGAAAACTAGTAAATTAATAATTAATAAACTCTGTTTCTTAATTCTCACATTAGAAATTTCTAATATCGTAGGCTCACTGTCACACAGAAGATAAACTCAAGCAGTTCTACTCTCAGATGTGTTAATGTTTTACGACATTTTTATCTTAGGTTCAAACTAACAACCAGAAGCCAGTTCTGAGCTGGCTTTATCTAATTCTTTATGCAAATTTGAACAATACCTTAGCATTCATCATTTAAGAAAATTTAATAGTTTTAGAAGTGAGCAAAAATAAGTCACCCCAGAAAAGCAGGCGTAACCATTCTTCCTCTTTTAATTGTTTATCGTAATAGAAGGTGTATAACCATATCTACAATTGTTAATGATACAGCGGAATCTCTTCATAAACCTGTGAGTGTGGCCCTCTTACATGGTTCTTCATATCTGTAATTCTTTAAAGCATCACATTTTGACCTAAGTCAATGCGAACTTAGCTATGAAATAATAAGACAGCTTCAGTGCTTTTTGGAGACAGAGTTGATCCCACAGAGGGAGGTTTAACTGCTGTTGTTATTTGTGTTCAAATGCTATAGTCACACAGCTCGGCATTCCACTTCTGGAACAGCAATGCATGCCCACTCACCAGAGCACAATCATGGCTGATTAAAATTACGTGTTGGGGAAAAAAAACAAAACAGGAATTTAGAGCCAGATGTGATGGAACATCCTATAATCCCAGCACTCAGGAGGCTGAAGCAGGAGGATCACAGTGAATTCAAGACCACCCTGGGCTGCGTAGTGAGTTCAAGGCCAGTCTCTCTGCCTCTTTGTCCCCCACCCCCATAGATAATTGAAATTACCATCAAGGGTCCCTTTCTTTCAGCCTGTAGCTACATAGTGTAACCTTGTCTCAAATAAAACAACAACAACAATAATAATAATATCTCAGGAAATTGTGCTAGGGAAATGTACTAAGGAAATGAAGAACCGTATATCCAATGTGTCCACAGAATCTTGGTAAGAACAGCGAGAATCAGTGGCACGTACACCATACTTCGATTCCTCTGTCCAGCTTGGCATGATGGGAACTCTGTTTCCAATGGGTGAGGCCAGACTCTGGAGCTGCCTGGTCCCTCAGCTCCCGTCAGCGGCTGTGGTGTCCACCTGGCAGCCAGAATTTCTCACTCCTGCTTCCAAATCTGGGCTGTGACTTCCATGTGGGTGTGGGTGAGAGGTCAGAGTTCCTTCCGCCGCCAACCTCCTCATGGCATGGGGCAAAGCCAGCTGCCACACAGGCAAGCAGTCGCACACATAGGCCTGTTTCCCTCACCACAGCTGGCTCATCGGTCAGAAGCCCATGCCAAGAAAGTCCAGCCATGGAGACCAGAGGCCCAGCGCCTGCTCGACAGTGGAGGCGTCACCAGGGAGAAGCACACTACTCCGGTCTGTGGCTGTGGCGCTGGGCTCAGACGCTTTGCCAAGGAGGAGAGGCAGGCCGTGAAACAGAGAGCTCTGAAGGTGTGTCACACATGAGAGAAGCCCTGACCCTCCGTCAGGAACCAAGGGACCCAGAAAGCGGGGAGGATAGGGGACAACACAGTCATTCACAGGACTTGACAAAAAACTATCAACCAAGTGCTTGGCGTCGGGCAAAACTGTTACAAGAAGAAAAACAAAATAAAAGCATTCCCAGGTAAACAGAAACGGAGATGCCATCGCCAGCAAAGGCAGTAAAAGCGTTTCAGTAGCTACAGGCTGAAAGAAAGGGACCTTGCTGGTAATTTCAATTATCTATGGGGTGGGGGACAAAGACAGAGACAGAGAGAGCAAGAAGCAAAGAGAGACAGAGACAGAGACAGAGTCACCAAGACATAGAGAAAGAACAGGTAAAGGTACTTATGCAATAATTTAAATAATATATGCGTGCTATTATAATATTTAAATGATATATGCAATTATTATAACTATTTAAATAATATATGCATATTTCTTCTCTGATTTTAAAGGCAAGTATATAAGACAATACTCAAATCATTGTATTGCTGGGTTTGTAACATATAGAAATGTACTCTATTTGGCAATAACAACACAAAGGAGATGGGCAGAAACAAAGCTTTGTCGGAGGTCGGCAATGACACCAGATAATAATTTGAACCACAGGAACCAACACAAAGAACCAGAAAAGGGAGACCAGAGGTAAACACAGCAGACTCTGTACACATCTGCTGACCTCCTTGGCTTCTCCGTTTCTTTAAAACACATAAAAGTCAGCTGGGTTCTGTGTACACACCTATGAGTCCAGCTTCTGGGAAGCATGAGGCAAGAGGATGGCAAGTTCCAGGTCCACCTCAGCAATTTAGCAAATCCTGGCTTGAAATGAAAACAAAACGGGTTGGGGATGTAGCTCAGCCGCAGAGCCTTGCCTACTATGCTCAAAGCCCTGAGTTCAATGCCCAGGGCCACAATAAATAAATAAATAAATGTCACTCTATTGCTGGGTTTTAATGTATGTCTCCATATCTAAACAGAAGTAACATTTCTAGATCTAACCAGAATTATATTAGTATACAACTGAAGAGATTCTGATAAGATATATAAAGTAATCGCTAAAGAAAACCATGGGGAACTTCCAGGAAGATGGCGACCAGGTGAGCAGCAAAGGAGCGATCCTCCTTGATAAACACCACCAGCTCAAGACAGACTTGGCGAGCGTGAATGCCGGGACCTCGGCTGGGAAGATCAAACTGAACGTGTTTCTCTGAGCTGCCGGGGGAGATGCGGTAGGGCGGCCCAAACTGCCGTGGCGAGACGCGGGAAAGCCCTAGACGCTGGAGCCAGAGACGCTCCACGCAGGGAGGGGGCTTGGCTGGGTCCGAGCGCCCTGGGAGCACAGCCAGCTCAGTCCCTCCCGCCTCCCGAGCCGGCGCAGCTTTCCGGCGACTCCCGACAGAGATCGGCTTTTTACCAGCGACAACGCCTGGCAGTCTCACATTTCGCGCGCATCGGGCAGGCAGCGCAGCCTAGACCCTCGGCAGCCTGCGGTCGATGGCCAGGGCGGCACGAGCAGCATAGGAGAGGAGCATCCCGCTCCCTCCCCCAGACCCGGAGAGCGCGAGGAAACAAGTGGCTGTGAGCGGCGGATCGCGAGCATAGCACAAAAAACTGGCACCTTGGAACCTTCCTGCCTGCAGGGACTCCGAAAACTGGTGAGCTATCTGCGCTCGCGACCAGATCACCGAGTGGGGGAGGAGATCCATCCCTATACCTGCAGGGAACCCTGGGAGGGTGGGGGAGCGGTCTTACACACCACACCCAGGTCTCTAGCTAGGGAATAGCTAACCAACATCTGTACAGCCTTTTAAGCGGAACTCTCAGCAGAAAGCTTAAGGGACATTCCCCCAAAGAAAAGTCATTGGAGCAGCCTCTGCAGCAGACCTTTGCCTGCTGAACTGCCTGGGGAATCTGTTGCTCAATATTTTGAATCTGATACCCAAAAAAGGGAAGACGGAAGAACAAATCTCAGCAGAAAGCTTAAGGGACATTCTCCCAAAGAGAAGGAATCATTGGAGCAGCCTTTGCAGCAGACCTCCGCCTGCTGAACTGCCTGTGGAATTTATAGCTCCACATTTTGAATCTGATACCCCAAAATGGGAAAACAGAGGAGCAAAACGCAGTCTCAAAACTCAACCCCACCCAGAACAAGTTTTGAATGTGAAGATACAGGGGAAGCAGGAAGGCTCATAACTTCAAGATATGAAACGATTGCATCCGAAATTAAACAACTCCAGCAGGCCATGAAAGAGCTTAAAGCAGAAATAACCCACATACGCACAATCATTTCTCAGATAAAAAACGAGCTGAAAACAATGATGGAAGAAATGTTCCATTCACACAGACAACAAATAGACAAAAGTCTAGAAGAAAATAGGAAACAAATGGAATTGTTACAAGAGCAATTCAGGAATAAATTACCAATAATGAAACAGGTCCAAAGAGAATGCCAGGATTTGAAAACTAACGCTGAAAGCATGAA
>PVLD010017615.1:0-41365 GCA_004027595.1 Dinomys branickii
CATGTCTGTATATGGGTCCATACATCTACAATTCGAAGATATCAATGGATAAAGCAACAACTACTGTTGAGACCATATCACCTTGTCTATAGATTAGTTGTGATTGTACTATTTTCTATGATAATGGGTGTCTGTTTGTCAATATGTTTTTGTACTTTTATGTTTCTAAAATAAAAAAATAAAATAAAATAAATAAATAAATAACTTGTCCCAGGAAAAAAAAAAAAAAAAAAAAAAAGGCGGTGACAGGTCGGGATGGCGCCCAGACGCCCGCAGCCTCTGTGATGAAGAGGTTCTTTGGGCTCAGAAGTAAGGGCCAAGGACCCTCGAGCCCCTCGGACTCGCAGGGGAGCTGCAGAGAGACGCGGTCCTGGGTCAACAGGTCTGTTTGCGAGCTCCACGAGGCTGCGAGCGAGGGCGACGAGGCCAGGGTGGGGAGAAGTGGCCTGAACGACAGGGACAAGAAGCTCAGGTAATGGGGCTGCGGGGCGCGGGGCCGCAGGTAGGGAGGCGGCGAGGCCAAGGCTTAGGAAGGACGGAGTGGGAAGGAGGGCGAGAAGAGAGCCAGGGGAGGGGCAGAGGTGGGTCGGGAAGAAGGGGAAGGAAGGCAAATCTTGGGGGGGTCTATCCCCATGCGGTTCTAAGGAGCAACAAAATGAAAACAAAATGTTAGCTGGTTTGCAAAGCACTTATACTTTCTGTTATAGAACACTACTGACTACTTAAAAGCGATTTAACTACGGTAACAAATGTGTGTACAGTATTTTATTTTTAGTATCACTTTAAGAGAACTGTATGTAATGTAAAAAAGTGCACTCTGAAATATTTCCCATAATATACAAATTTAGCGCTGAAACGTAATCTGATAGAGCCTAGTGTCCATGTTTTACCAATGTACGCCTGTGCATGTATGTTTTTACTCAGAAGCCCTACAAGGAAACTGAACAGGGAAGATGGTCTCGTGTTCTTGACTAGAAAGATCCGTTAGCCCCAAGATGTGAGAGAAAGATCCATTAGCCCCAAGATGTGAGCGTTCTGTTATCAGTTTTACACAAACCAAATGGAAACATCACGTAACACTTGAGTTCCACCTACCCTCTTTAGCTATTGCCACTAAGAAAATGTAGTGAAGACCTGCATCCTTACGTATCAAAATAAGCTATTTTCACAAATTAATTGTTTCCTAACAGCCTAAAAGACAGATAAATGAATGCAACTCAGTAGAAAATCCAGAAACATTCAAATATCTGTAAGAATTTAGAACTTGATACTGATGGCCTCCATTTTAGTTGAAAAATCAGAATTACCCATAAATGAAATGCCTGGGAACTGTTTGGAAAAAACTAGCTGGATTTTTATGACACAAAAGTTCGTGGTAGACTATAGATTAAAATTTTTAAGTAATACAAAATGAGAAAAGTAACAAAACATACATGTCTATTCATTTCTTCCTAAGAATGACCTCAAAGTAAGATTCTTTTTTGTGCTGGGGGTTGCTCCCAGGACCTAGTGCATGCTAAACACACTACCAGCAAGCCAAAACTCCTTTCCCCATCAGAATTCAGAAGACTGACTATCAAAAGAAAAATTAAATTCTCCTTTATATTAGAAAAAAGTTAACAGAATGAAGACAACACATTTGCAAAACATTTACAACATACATCAGATGAAAAATGTATCTTTATCTTACAGAATGTTTTCAAATCATCAAGGAAAAAATATTAAATTCTAATTTATTTTGGTCCTGGGGATCGCATCCTGTGAGCCTCAAGTGCTGGACTGTACCACTGAGCTATACTGAACTCTAAATTGGGTATTTGGCAGATCTATGAGTGACCTATAAACATAAAAAGAAATATTTAGTGTCCCTGGGAAAGAGAATTTAATTTTAAAAAGGAATGAAATGTTTTCCAGCTAAAAAAGTTTGTGAGAGTGACAAGCAGTTTATATTGCTGCTTAAAATTTAAGATGGCTTATGACCTTCTCAAATAGGCAATTTGATGTAAGTATCACATTTTTTAAAAGGCATGTCTCCACCCATCCATTCCATGACACTAAAATACCTTTAGGACTTAGAGACACGTGTAGTTTGCTTTTCTTCAGCACCACTTAAAATAGCAGTGTATTAAGATCACTCCATACAAGAGATTGTATCCATTGCAGTGTGCTCACAGGATGGAAGAACATATAACCATTGCACTTGGCACAGACCCGAATGTATGTTGACATGGAAAGATGCAGTGAGAAAAGCATCGAGAAAAGTGAGAAAAGCATCAGTTTGATGTTGCATACATACAAGTAGACTGTGGTCTTGTGTTAGCCAAATATGTGTACAAAAGGTGGCAAAATTGGTTATTTTCAGATATTTGAATGATAAGTGAAATTTTCTGTGCCTTTTTTATTGTCCAGAACTTCATTCTATTCCTAATATTGAAGGGTTTCTCATTATCTTTTTTGATTCTAACTTAGTTTCAGTGACAGCAGAAACTATCTCAGTATTAATTCAGTATTTTGACATTTGTTGTGTCTTACATCTCAGACTATCTTTTGATTAGTTTTGGCAGTAGTTCTGTGTGCCCTTCTTTCTTTTCTTGTATGTGTGATTTTGACAGTGAATATGTGTTAAACTCTAGTAAAAGTTTACTGTTAATAAAATAATCCTCAAGAAAAATAGGAATATTAGTCTAGCACAGATAATTTGCATTTTCTCTCTGTGTGTGTATTTGTATTTCTGTCAACACTTAGGTTCTTCAGAAATAAAGAAATTATCAGTGCTTATAGATTTTTATTATGTGTACACTGAATTTTATGAATTTTATTATGCATAGATTTACATATATGCAAGTACAGATCCTTTTAATTGTATTCTTGTGGAAGTAAAAGATAGCAAATATAGATGATTATTACTATTACAAAAATAGTGCTTTCCTTTATACTCTCAACGGTATTCATTCTTTCAATCCACCTACTTGCCAAACAGAGCTGAAAAATTGTGTATTCTACTTTTGGGATCCCTCCTTCCTTTAACATCATGCTTACCTGCTCAGCCTAGCAAGTTGAGAGATTTAAAATTGAAGTACAAACTCAAATTCAGTTAAAGCTTTTCCTCTTTCTTTTCAAACAAAAACATGTTCTGAAGGTAGGAAATCACAAAAGAAGCTTTAACTGCTCTTTTCAAAATGTGTAATAGTGCTAAATGCTCATATTAAGCATTAGAAATATTTTATTTCTGTGTATTCTACAAATCTAAATGCAGGATAAAATGGGTCATAGCTATCCATTTGAAGCTTGGGTTTTCTTCAGGTTAAGATGAAAATCAAACTAAGGATTGTTGTGTTTTATCTTGTTTTTATTTTTATTTAGCACTCATTACTCATAGTAGTTTTCAATACCAACCATGTGCCTACGGCTGTTATGGACCTGTTGTGTACATCCTTTCTCCCAGGAAGCAGCTTTACTGGTGCTGGCATGAACTCAGCAGATTCGTGTCAGACATAGCATGGTTGAATCCTTTTACACAATTTTTGTGTCTTTGTCTCCCTTATATGGGCATACACAAACATTTGTGTCTGTTTCACAGTACACTAGTATTCTGCAGTCTGGTTGGGTGTGATTTATGTTATAGAGTTATATCAGAACTACACTTGCATACACAGAGGCTGTTTATTGCTACATTGTAAGAAGTTGCCACCCCACCAGGTCAGGAGGGGCTCCACCATACCACCAGTTAGGGTTATAACATATCTGTAGTCTTGTGAGCTGTATGTGGCTTTCCAAAGACAAAGATGTTAAAATGTAAGAAAAAAATCTTAAGACTTGCTGATATAATCTTAACCCCACAAAGTGGGTGTGTATGAATTATTTTATTCTACTTAATTGAAATATTGTCTTTTTAAAGTAGTAATAGTAGTAATTGTAGTATCTAACAACTATCGAGCTATTGTTTGTTCTAGAAATTGTGCTGAATATTTTGCATGGATTCTTATTTAACCATCACAGTGGTGTCCTCTGAGATAACTGCTTTCAATCCCTATTTTATAGGTGAGGATATTGAGACATAGAAAGGGCTAAACGAGAGCCAGGTAGTAAGAACTTCAGGTAGGAATTAAACCCAAGTTGATTGAAATCCAAGGCTTGCTCTTTCTATTCCAGTAGGCTGCTCTAGGCTGGGAGGTCGCTCAGTGTAGGGCCCTTGCTTAGTATGTGCAGACGCTGGCTTCCATCCCCTGCACACACACAAACACAAAATCACCCAGCTGCTCTTCCATTAATCGGTGAGTACTAAAAGATAATAAGTATTTTACATTTTAGAAGAAAATTAAACGCTTGTTTTGAAAGCTATTTAATGTTCACGATTACATGAATGATTGTGCATTGAGAAATCGAGCTCTGTAATTTCCTATAATCTTCCTGACTACCATAGGACTGCTCTGTACTTTGCCTGTGCCTATGGCCATCTAGAAGTGGTGACTCTTCTTTTAGAGAGAAAATGTGACATCAATGCCCATGACAGTTATGGTAACACCGCGCTGATGGAGGTAGGTAGCAGCCAACAATTGCAGCGTGAGAGAGATTGTATTTAAATGCTGAAAATAAAAGTGAATCAACGCAATTTAAACATAACCACTTGGTGAGACCTGCAGAGATTCTTTGTTGAGTTCCTTGAGTTGACTGACTGTATCTCTCGTTACACTACCTACAGGCCATACGGCATGACAAGGGGGAATGCACAGCTATTCTCCTGGAGCATGGGGCAAATCCAGATGTTGCCAATATCAGCGGCAACACTGCACTTCATTATGCAGTGCTCAACAAAACCACAGCAACAGCAGCAAAACTGCTTTCATACAATGCAAATACTGAGGCAAGGAACAAGGTATAAGTCAATCAGTTTCATTTCCAAAATATTGAAATACATTCATGTTAACAGTGACAGCTATGTGGGGTCAGTTTTCCACATTTAGAAGCTTAAGCATTGCGTGAATGGAAGTGCAGTATTTTAGATAACTTAGTTGTTGAAAGATTTTACTTTAAATGTTGACAGTTTTAAAGAAATACTAGAGGATACATGTTTATTTTTGCACCTATAGTAAGCATTTCTGAAAACATTGAATTTTTAAAAAGTCAATCTTTTCTTTTTTCTGTTGTTTTTTCCAAAGTTTTATTTTCTTAGTTAGTGTAAAACAAAACAGGACAGCAAAATTTGCCTTGGAAGTAGGTGTTATTTTAAAATTTAAACAGAACAACAGTATTTTATAATAATTAGAAATTTTGTTGCTGTTGACAGGTCATAAAAATGGTTCATTTTTTCAGTGATTTCGCTTAAATGGGAAAAAAAGAAAAATGATTAGAAATAATGCAGGCCAGTGGGGTTGGTGGGTTGATTCCTTGCTTGTTTTTGGAAAAATATGTTTCTGGTTCATGGGTATAGACAAGATGCTCTTCAACTTTGGGAATAAAAATTCTTTTTTTCTTTTAAGTAGTGGAAGTTGAACCCAGGGTCTTCACACTGAGCTACATCTCCAGCTATTTTATGTTATGTTTTATTTTGAGACAGAATCTCACTTAGTTGCCTAGTCTGGGCCTAGACTTGCAGTCTTCCTGCTTCAGCCTCCCATAGTGCAAGGATTACAGGCCATACATGGCCTGAGAATAAAAATTCTTCTTTAAGAAAGAAAGTTGTATAGTTGCAAACCTGCAATTTTAGAACTCTGAAGAAGCCAGATTGGCACTGGCTGAATGGTGATTAGCTTGAAAAGAAGGAAAGTCAACAAATTATTAGCAGACATCCTCTCCTTTTCAGGCAGAAAGAGCAACTCAGATAAGAGTCTAAATCCTGCTTGCAAACCTATCACGTCTTGCTGGGAGCTGGGAGATAAAGAGCTTATATCGTGAAATCACTTGCATTTGGAATTCACTAGTGCCTCTTCTGCCCTTAGCCACGGGGGTTAAATGGAGCTTTCATGGTGTCACTGTCCCTTACTTTCCCTCCTTTTGGCCAAATCCTCAGATAGCGAGCAGAACTGGCTGTGTGGATGAGAGATGAGACTGAGGTGATCTAGGCTCTCCCATTCTCATCCAGATTTGTGCATCTCAGTGGGCGGCAGAAAGTTTTGAAAACATACAAGTTGAGGCTCTTCCCTGAAGGTTTTGATTCCATAAATCTATTAAGGTCTGACATCTATATTTAAAAATATTTCCTCAGGATTCTGCTATACCTCAGAACCACTTAATAGTTGAGTATGTTTAATGCATGAGTTCCTAATTCTCAGAAACTTGGGAAATCTTGAGATGAGTTTGATTAAATTCCACTCTCTTCTGATCTCGCCTTTGCAAAAATATTAGCCCAACTTACGTTTGTCTTTCTCAGCCTCTGTCAATGGGAAGTTAAAATCATCTGTGAAATCTACTCCAGTGCAGAGTCCCACCTCCCACCACTTTCCCTCCAACCTTCAATCATCCACTGCCATTGAGAAGCTCCATAGAAGTTCGCTTATGGTTGGGACTGAATCTTTAAGAATTCCACATCTCTCTATTATCATTCACGGCCTGAGCTCAACAAATATTGATAGTTTCCAGGATTTTAAATAATACCAACCATGAGCCTGTTTTTAGATGAAGGCATATGATAGACTATCTCCATGTGTTCAGTTTAGTGAGCCCTGGCAGAAATCCATGAAATTAGTAAGAATATAGATGGGAATGCTTTTTTAAATTTTTATTTTCTTTAATTTTTTTTTGGTACTGAGGATTAAACCCAAAGCCTTCCCACTGAGCTACATCCCCAGCACTCAGCACTCCTCACCCTTTTTTAAAATTTGAGACAGAGTCTCACTAAGTTGCCTAGATAGGACTCAAACTTGGATCCTTCTGCCTGGCCTCACAGACTGGTTAGATTACAGGTGTGTACTACCTTGCTCAGCTGGGAATTGTTTTGATAATTTAGTCTCAGCACTCCTGTGAAAATATTTATTTAACAGTCAGGGAGAATTGCATACAAATGGGGGTTAAGTTGAAGTGTTGAAACAATGTGAAATAAGTATAATAAATCTTTTTCATTTCACTGTGGGAGCTCACTTGTAAAAGGAACACTTTGTACACAGCCATTTGGATGTACAAACACAGCAAAGATGTAAGCAGAAGACTGTGGACTAGGTATGGCTCTTCACTATATTCAGTTTGCCTCCATAAATTGAATCCACATTGAAATTTCACAGAACTCCACCAGAAACTGAGGTTCAAGGTGCCCTGCAAGAAGGGAATCTAGTGTCTTCGGAGCCCGCATAGCTGTTAGAGTTTGAGCCCTGCATTGTTGATGTAGTTCTTTTTGCTTTCACACTTTAAAAAGAAAAATTATATTAAAAGAAAAGAAAAAAGAAAACGAAAAAGGAAGGGATAATTATCTATGTATGTAAGTATGTATGTATGTATAATGCAGCATATCTAACATAGTTGTACTACTGACTTAGGTCACTTTATTGTAAGGAATAGTTGATGATTAATTGTTTGATCAATTTTGCATGTCTATATCTGTTTTCCTGAATATACACTTAGAAGTTATCAATATGTAATGCAACAACCATTGTTGATTCCCTGTCACCTTATCTGTAACTCAGTTTCGATTGTACTATTCTTATGCTACTTTGTGTCTGTTTGTTAATATGATTTTGTTCTTATACTTCTAAAATAAAAAAAAGAAAGTCACGTGTTTTCTCCAGTTTGCTATGGACCCACCTGTGTATTTCCTCCTGTCCACTACTCTGTCTCTATGAGAGTTTCCAGCTCTTAAGTTGTATATTTTAATAAAGAGTCAGTAGTTTCAAGATATTTTACATTAATTTATAAGAATATAATGTATATTTTATAGGAAATTCTTAGAAATGGAATTGAATGTAGAAGTTGTTTTAAAGTTTTCCCTTATGATATAAATAATCATGTTGCTGTTAGAATGTCTACAACCCTTATTAAGTTAATTATGATTACAACTGGATAATTTACGCATGTTACCAACAATGTTATATCATCTTCTTCAGCCTTGTCCCTTAAAAATACAAGTGACTTAGTGGCTTTCATTATGATAAAATTAATCCATATTAAGCAGAATATATTCATTATGGGCTGGGGATATAGCTCAGTGGCATAAGTGCTTGCCTGGCAAATGCAAGGTCCTGCGTTCAATCCCCAGTACTGCAAAAAAAGAAAAAAAAAGCATTTATTCATTATGATAAAGTCAGTATTGAACAGTATTAGAATTTATTCATCATGATAAAATCCATATTGGGCAGTATTAGAATCTTTATTGATAAACCATATTTTACCTCTGATTTATATTTTGCCTAAAATAGAGAAATAACCTTAGCAATGAAAATGGAGCCAAAATAAAAACTTATTAAAAATGGTAGATATGCATGTGGATCCCAGGATTATCATTATAAATGAGAACTGAAGTTTTGTGCTGAACTTTCTAACAGCTAAGACAATATTTTCATATAAGAATACGACAAAAACCCATAGACAGTTTCATAATAAGTAATCAAAGCTCAGTCGAGCCTATCTCACAACCAAATGACCATGTCCTGGGGATGCCTTTGAAGCAGAAATGGTTGACAATTGTATTTAGATCCTGACTCCATAAGTAGAATCCAGCAAGTTTCCTGCATAACGCCAAAGAAATTTCCATGTATGTAGAACGCTGTCAACACTGTATCCCTGAGACTCTTAATTCCTCGGATGGTGATATTCATCAAAAAAAAGGATTGTTGAATAAGGATAAAGCAAAGTTAAAGAGATTTTTAATTTGAACAAATAATGCACAGTTTTATAATTTCTCAAACAGATGATTATTTGATCTGTTGAGATATAGAACTTGTGGAAAATTATTCTTTGGAATAATTTAGAATCCCTGTCCTAGAGAAAATAATGTAGCTTATTAATAAAAGTACTTAAATCTTTCACTACTGTGCACTGTGGTTTGGGACTACTAAGGTAAAAGATATGGCCCCTCCTCTCAAGATGCTTTTGACTTAGGGGGGAGATGGTACAGAACTCCAAAGTACCATGATTAATGCTGTGATGGAAAGATCCTTGGGACCAGTGAATGTCTGAAGTGAGTTTTGACACTCGAGTTCATGTAGCAGCTCTGGCAGAGAGAATGCACTGCAGAGGGCGGAGGGCAGGGCAGCACATGTGGGAGCACTGTGAGAAGGAGGAGACTACTGCATATTCGTTTTCTATATTAGGTTAGAGCCATCAGGTCACTTACAAGGTTCTCGGTTCTGTCGACATTAGTTGTTTGTTCTGCTTGTTCTGCTTGTTCACAGGACGGCCTCACACCTCTTCTGCTTGCTCGAAGGGAAAACAGACTGGAAGTGGCCCAGTTACTAGAAGAGAAGAAAACAAAAAATTCGGTGGATAAGCTGGGAAGGTATAGGTATTTGTTCATTTTTTTAAACAAGACATTAGTAGTGTTCTAGAGTAGTAATCAAGTCAAATAATGCAGTCGAAGAAAACCGTGGGTTATAGTTATTGGCATTTCATGAAAACTATTGACACAATCCTAGATAGCAGTTATTTGGACTGGGCAACACAAAGAACACTGTGTAGTAGGAGTCATGCTGTGTTATACAGTAATATTGACTGATATTTGCTTTCTTCAATGAGAAAATAAAATTTTGTATCAAAATAATAAGGGAATAGCAGCCATTAATAGACTGTGTATTTTACTTCCTCAGAGTATAAGACATAAACCTACAAGATTCTTCCAAAAAGGAAACATAACACAAAACTTCCTTTTTAATGATCTAAGATAAATTAGTAATATAAATGAAACAAATTAGTATATATATTAAAATATTTTTGAAACAATGAAATATGTAATTTGGGTAACTATTTTGAACTTTTCCCTACTTCCTGTTTGATATACATTTTGTTTCTCATATAAGCGAAAGCATACAATATTTGAGCTTATGTGTCAGAATTGTTTCATCTACCTTTATATTCTCAAGTCCCATCCATTTATCTATTAATGCCCAAGATTATCTTTTTTATCGCAGTGTAGTACTCTACTGTGTATAGATACATTTTCCTTGCACATTCCTCTGCTGATGGACATATACACTACTTCAAAGATGTAGCTGTTATAAAATATGCTGCTAGGAAGGGCATAGCTGGCTCAAATTGAATTTCTATTTTTAGTTTTTTGAGAAACCTTAAATTGAATTTCTATTTTTAGTTTTTTGAGAAACCTTCACACTGCTTTCCATAGTGATTGTACTGGTTTATATTCCCACTATCAAAGTAGAAAAGTTCCTTTCTCTCCCACATTCTTGTTACCATTTATAATTAGATTTTTTTGACATAACCATTCTTTCTAAGTTAAAATGGTATCTCAGTGTAGTTTTAATTTGCATTTCTCTGGTGGCCAGCAATAGTGATTATTTTTTCATGTATTTATTGACTACTTGTACTTCCAAGAAGTATCTTTTCTTTGCAGTTGCCCATTTTTAGGGTATCCTTTAGAACCATCCTCATATCATCGGAAGAAACCTACGTGGTCAGGGTGTATGATCTTTTTGATGATCTGTTGCGTTCGGTTTGCTACTATCTTGTTAAGGATTTTTACATCTATGTTCGTTAGAGAAATTGTCCTGTAGTTCTCTTTTTTGGTTGTATCCTTGTCTGGTTTGGGGGTCAGGATGTTAGCTTCCAAGAATGATTTTTGAAGTACTCCTTTCAATTTTACCAAAAAGTTAGAAGAGTATTGGTATTTGTATCTTCCCTGAAGTTCTTGTAAGATTTCACTGTGAACCCATCAGGCCCTGGGATTTTCTTAGTTGGTATTTTTTTAATTAATTCTTTAATTTCCTTGCCTGATGCTGAATGACTCAGAATTTTTACATCTTTTTGGTTCAGCTTTATAGTTCATGTATCTAGGAATCTCTCCAGTTTTTCTGAGTTCTCCAATTGCTTAGTATATATTTTTGTGAAGTAGTTGCTAATAATTACCTGAATTTGGGCACTATCAATTGTTATTTCACCTTTTTCATTTCAATTGCATTATTTTGTGTCTTTTCTTTCCTTTTTTGGTAAAATTGGCTAAAGGTGTATCTATTTTGTTTATTCTTTCAAAGCTCTTCAATTCATTTTGTTGATTTCTGCACTGGCCTTTATAATTTCCTTAGCTGTACTAGCCCTGAGTTTTTCCAAGACTTTGAGATGAATCGTTAGGTTATTTATTTGAACTCTTTCTATTTTTCCAATGAGGGTGTCCTCCTGCTGTATATTTCCCTTATAGGACTGCTTTCATTGTGTCACATAAATTTTGCTGTGCTGTAGTTGCATTGTCTCTTAAATTTTGAACTGTCTTATCTTTTCCTTAATTTCCTCTGTGACCCACTGGTTACTCAAACGTGTATTGTTTAATTTCCATATGTTTGGATAGTTTCTGTGGTTTTAATTTGCTTTTGATTTCTAGCTTCATTACACTGTGATCTGATAATATGCATGGAAAAATTTCTATTCTTTTGTATTTATTTAGGCATACTTTATTAGCTAGTATGTTGTCTGTCTTGGAGAAAGTACCACATGAGACTAAAAAAGTGTATGTTCTGTTGTTGCTGGGCAGAACACTGTATACAGTAAGTCCCCAACTTACAAACTTGCAAGTTGAACACTTTCACAGATACAAACGGAACCACATTACAGATATTTGTAGATGCCAATAAGTCACAGAAGTAGCTCATGTGTCTGCCGGACATTGTCACAGTTGTGCTGCTGTGTGCTTACTGTACAGTAAGAACTGTAGTACAGTGCTCAATCAGCACCCAGGATGTCTGGAAGCAAGCAGAAAATTAGTGGTGATGTGGGGGGGGGGGGAATTTCTAGGAAGTGCAAAGCAATAACCATGGAAAGGAAAGTGAAAATAATTGAAGAGATTGGACTGAGGCAAAAGACAGTAGATATCACTCATTTTTATAAAATGAACCATTCAATCACTGGCACCATTCTGAAGAATAAACACAAGGTCATGAAATGTGTGAAGTCTGCTGTGCCAACGAAGTCATTTTATTGGACTTACAAAATAAATCTGACAGATGAATGTTCTCCAGGAATGGAACTCACTTTCATAAGTCAGGGGACTTACTGTATATCTGTGAAGTCCATTTGTTCAAATTTTGGTTCAATTTTGACATTTCTTTGTTAATTTTTTCCTTTTAGTTGATCTATTTGTGATAATGGGGCATTGAGATCCCCCATTATAATTGTATTGATATGCATCTAACTTTTTTATTTCCTTTAGAATTTGTTTTATGAAGTTGAGTCTCTGTGGTTTGGTATATTTATAATTGTTATCTCTTCCTATTGAATAGATCCATTAATTAATATGTTTTTTCTCTTTCTTTTCTCTTCTTTTTTTTTGTGCCTCCTTTGACCAGCTTTGGCTTGAAAATAGGATAGCCCTTCCTGCTTGTTTTGGGTTGTCATTGCATGGAATATTGTTTTTCATCCTTTGATTTTTAATCTATGAATTTCTTTTTTGTATGTAAATGCCTTCCTTCTTTCTTTTTCTTTTTTGAGGCAGTGTCTCACTGTGTATTACAGACTGGCCTTGAACTTGTTTATGTAGGCCAGGCCAGCCTCCAACTCACAATCATCCGCCTGTCCCAGCCTGGGATTAGAGACATGCACTGCCATGCCCAGCTATATGTTTCTTGTATACAGCATACTGTTGGATGTTGTTTCTTGATCCATTTGACTAACCAATGCTTTTTGATTGATGAGTCCATTTACATTACACTTATGACTGATAGGTGCTGTTTCTCTCATTGTATTAATTTCCTGTTGCTGTTTTTGCTTTCTTTCCCTTCTACTTAATTGTTACCCTACCTGATGTATTTGTTTTATTGGATTTTTGAAATGTTTAGCTTCATTGTCTCCTAAGACACTCTTGGAAATTTTTTAAAATAGTGGTTTAGTGTTCATCAATTTCTTTAGGTTTTATTAATTATGGAAGTACCTTTCTCATCAGTTTTGAGGGCTACTTTTGTAGGGTTTTAACAGCTTGAAACACTTCATTCCATGCTCTGCTTGCCTTTAAGGTTTGTGTTGAGAAATCCATTGTAATTCAATGGCTTTTCCCTTATAGGTGATTCATTGCTTTTCACTCGCAACCTTTAAGATTTTGTTCTTATGTTGTATTTATGATTTTTTAAACTATGTGGCATGGAGTAGTTTTTTCTGATCATACATATTCAGGGTTCCATATGCTTCACCTGTCTGTATCATTTCTGCTATTACTTGCATAAACAGGCCTTCTATGCCCTTTGTGCCATCTTTTGATTTTCCGCTAATTCCAATTACTCTGATGTTAGTACTCTTCGAGTTACCTAGGAGCTGTCAGATCCGTTTTTCATGTTCCTTTGTAGTTTCTAAGGTGTCTCCCATTAAGTGATCATTGACCTCAGGCCTATCCTCTAAGCCTAATGCTGTTCGGGTTGGTTGCATCTTCTCTATATGCACTTTCAGTCATGTTTTTGATCTCCTGTATTTCTGTTTGAATTTTTATGGATTTCTATTATTTTCTATGCTAGACATTCATATTTTATATCTCTTTTAGTTCTAAGAGCTGTTTGTTGGTGGCTTCTCTAGACTTGCTTATCATTTGTTTCATTAGGATCATTATCTGATCAAGATACCTTCTTGAAATTTGTCAATTGCCTTGTAGAACTGTTTTGCCTGTATGGGTACCTTTCAGAGCTCTCTGTGGGTGGTGTATTTCCTCCCCAAGGGCCCTCCCAACTGGTTTTGGGGGAGTTGGGAGGCTTTGGTAGCATTTCGTTGCCTTATATTTTCATGTTTCTGTTTCTATTATTTGTTTTTTATGATTGGCTTTATAAATTCTTTGGCCTAGTGTTCTGTTTGGGGGGATAAAAGCCCCAGTATGGTTAATGACCCTCAGGCTATGAAGATACTGACATAGAGAGAAAACTAGTTCCCAGCCACAACTATGTTACCTTGGCTATTGCAGTAAATTCAGAAACAACTATGACATCAAGTTTCCACTATATACTGACAAATCCTAGACACCACTCATGAACAGCCCTTAACCAAAACAAAGTAGACTATTACTTAAGTGAATTAGGCTACCCTGGTGTTGACCTATAATAGTTCAGACATTAAGTTCTGCTGGATATAGGTGCTACCACACAAACATACCACTACATTAAATGGCTTCTTCTTTAGAACTGCCCCTCTGACTATTACTCCCACCAAATATGGCCTCCTAAAATAGAATATAGATCCCATAATCTTTCTGGTCAAAACCTAAGGCTCCCAGGGCATCCCAGCTGTCTATTTAGCTGTCACTTTCTACAGTCTATCTCCCAAAGCTGCTTCTCACATGCTCTCTGTGGCAAGCTGTCCCTTTAGTCCTGGACTGGAACCCTCTCTGGGTATTGGTCTTTTCCTTGATCAGGTCAACTTGTTGGTTTTCACCTCTGTTGCCCCGTGCTTTTGGGAACCCAGGGGCAGGGGACTGAGGTGCTCAGTTTTGGGTCCTCCTGACCCAGTGTGGGGGCCAGGCAGACATCTGTGTCAAGTGGAGGTACAATGCCCAGTTCCTCATTTCTCCTCCTCCAGCTCAGCACCAAGCCAGGTGGACATTGGCTTTGGTTGGTGCTGGGGCACTCCGCCTCTGGTTTGCTATTTGTAATCTAACTTTGCAGGTCATTTGATCTTATATTAGCTAAAGCACTTTGATATTAGTTCATCAAGTACAGAAGTAAGGATTGAATCAAGAGCTTCACAGATGCAAAGCAGGTACTATGACACAGAGCTACACTCTCAGACCCTATCTTGGGACTTGAGGATCTTTATCCTCAGGAACCCCACTTCATTGCTGGTCTAATTCTCTATGGGGTACAACAAGTGTCACATCTTTGATTTTTCTAATAAGTAACTTGGGTCTTGGAATGTCTAATTTAGCAGAAAATCTTGTTAATTTCCTGTGCGAGCTATCTCCCACACCCCTTTCCTTAAATTTTGCAAGAACCTGAGAGAGTCCTTAGGTGCAAGGAGGTGAATCCTCTTTCACAAGTCAGGTGTGACTTTGTTGTTTGTGTTGCTATTAAGCCTGCCTTGCAGTGAAGTGCTGATTAACCTTTACTGCCAGGTTGTCCTTGCCGACCCAGGTCCCTGAGCCCTCATGGTAATACACACTTAGACTTAAGTTGCAGCTTTTTATGTTTTTGTTTTTGGTAGGTATATTTTTATGCTCAGTTATTGTTCCTGAACTAGCAACACTTTACTTTAGCAGCTGGACCTCCTAGCTTAGCCACATGCATAGTAAGCAAAATGATTCTTCTCATCTACTTAGATTCCTATGTGGAGCCTACATATTAGCCTAGACCTTCATAGTGGCTTTTCGTTTCCTTCATTAGTCTCCTGCCAGCAAGTATGAATTGGGATCATTGTAAACTATAAAATAATGTTGCAGAAAGAGGTTGGGGTTTCTTTTTTCTGTGATACCAGATCTTTACCAAGGAGTCCCTTTAGACTGTGTAGTGCCTTTTCTTAGGTTGTAAAAGTCCCAAATCACCCCTAGAGTTCATGCCAAGTTCTGATTGGCCCCTGAAACTGTTTAGTAATGAAAATCTCTACTTGTGTCTCAGCATAAAGTTTCGAGAATATTTTCAAATTCTATCTCATAAAGAAGCTATTAAATAAAATTCTCTTAATTCACAGATCAGCTGGACTTAAGAGAGCTATGCCACACCATGACTTAATCAGTCTCCACATACAAAAGAGAGCTTTGTCTTCCCAGTCAGTTAGAAACAGACAAGGAAATCGAACCAGCAGATCTTAGAATGGCACTCAGCGGTTTGTTTAGTAGAGAAGGAATAGTAGTTCATGCCAGGTCTTCTTTCAAAGAACCAACTCTTTGATTCATTAATTCTCTGTATTGTTTTCTTAGTCTCCATTGCATTAATTTCTGCTCTGATCTTTATAATTTCCTCCCTTGTACGGGCTTTGGGCTTGACTTGCTCTTCTTTTTCTAGAAGCCTGAGGTGCAGCATTAGCTTGTTTGTTAGCGCTTGTTCTATTTTTCCTAATGTGAGAATTCACTGCTATAAATTTCCCTCTTTAGACTGCTTTCATTGCGTCTCATATGCATCTCATTTAATTGCATATCCGTTAAGTCCATTTTCATTTAATTGTAGATACTATTTAATTTCTTCTTTAATTTTACCTGTGATAGGTTGCATGTTCAAGAGGGTATTGTTTCATTTCCATGTGTTTATGAAGTTTTTGTGGTTTCTTTTGCCACTAATTTCCAATTTCATCACACTATGGTCAGATAATATGCATGGGATAATTTCATTTCCTTTGCATTTACTTAAGCATGTTCTGTGGGCTAGTATATGCTCTAGAAACCGCCCCATGTGCAGTTGAGAAGAACATGTATTCTGATGTCTTTGGGTGGAGTACTCTGTAAACATCTACTGAGTCCATTTGTTCACAGCTTTGGTTAAATTCTGGTATTTCTCTGCTGACTTCTTGATCAGCAAAATCTATTTGATCTATTTCTTTGTGACAGTGAGGTATTAATGCACCCCATTACAATTGTGTTATAGCTGATTTGATTTTTCATGTCTATTAATATTTGTCTTATATAGTTGAGTGCTCTCATATTTGGTGCATACATATTGTGATTGTTTCCTCTTCCTTTATGAGGTCTTGATATGTGTTTGTTTTCTGTCCTTGTTAAGATTAGTTCAATAGTGGGGGAGAATTATATTATTTAATGATATATTTATAATAAACTCCACTACAAATTATTTAAAAACTGGATTTGCCATGAATTTTAAACCCGAGACTGGAACAGCCCACACTGGGGACCCAATATTTTCTGCTAAGTGTAACATTTGAATATTAGAATCTGTGAAAAAATAAAAATTGGGTTTTATTTGGGATTCCAAAATAGTTCAGTGTTGAAGAACAAATCACTCCATTGCTTCACTACTTCTGAGAGCAAATGTCTGTGTTTATTACCAAGAAAATTAGTAGCTGTTAGACTTTTGTTTTTGCTCAGGACATAATTGCTCTAATCTAGACCTTCATGTTCATCCGAATGTTGCTAAGGGAGTGCATGAGTATCCATGATCAAGTAGTTTTCAGAAGTACTGGGTACAAGCTCTTAAAAGTGCTATCAAAGGATCTTTCACATACTAAGCCAGGAATTGGCTTTTTCTGCAAAGATCCAGTCGTAGATGTTTTAGGTTTTGCGGCATGCAGCCTCTCTTGTGGTTGTCCAGACCCTGTTATAGACAATAAAAGAATGGCTGTAGCTACATCTCAGGAAAATTTATTTACAGGGCTTGGGGATATCTCAGTGGTAGAGCACTGGCCTAGCATGCAAGAGGCCATGGGGTCCACCCCCAGTGCCACAAAAAAAGAAAAATTTATTGATACAAATAGGCGATAGGGTGGATTTACTCTATAGGCACTGATTTGCTGGACTTTATGTTAAACCCACATTTGCTGCTAATGTGCTAAGTCAGTCTTTTAAAGGTGCCCTGTGTGCATGCCATTACCCTTTTTAAAGATAACACCTTTCCTTCTTAAAGGTGATGCACTCCACTGCATTTTTCAGCAATAATTCTATATATGACTTATAAAATTCAGTTTATAAGAGTACATTATTTCCCTGTTTTAGTTTTCTTCTTCAAACATACTATATATTTTGCCTGTCTTATTTACTGTTATTATTTACTTCACTCTGATAAGTAGAATTTGTGTGTATTTACTACCATATCATCAGTGCCTAGAAAAAGGCCTAGCATACAGTGAGTAGCTATTCAGTATTTACTCAGGAGTGAATGGAGTTTACTCTGTGTACATCATTTTAAATAATAAATTAAATTCTTCACTTATAAAACTGTGACTTGGGAAGCTGAGGCAGGAGGATTGCAAATTTGAATCCCACTTGGGAAGCTGAACAAAACCTTGTCTCAACATAAAAAAGGACTGGAGGTATATAGCTCAGTGGTAGAACACTCTTGGGTTGAATGCCCAGTACTGGAAAACAATTTCATTTACATTCATTCTGACAGTTTCACCTGACAAATATATACATTTTTTTACAAGCTGTACACTCCACATTAATGTTTTTCCACCTAGGAAGAAAAATTCAATATTGCAATTACTCATTCTTTAGGATAGTTTCACCTATAGCAAAATGGATTAAAAGAATTGCAGGCTTCATTTGTATTTTACTAAGTAAAATGAAACATAAAGGTAATAAACTTAATGGGCTTCAAAAAAAGATTGTGGCCAAAGGATGAAAGCATTCAAGAACCAGAATTAAAAGACAGAATTGACTGTACTGTGTTGCTTCTAGTGGAAAGAGACAGCTATGCTGGTTGGGCAAAGTCTTGCATAGCACAGTTGCCTGAGCGGTAACTCAGTTCATGACCTTGATTCTTTCCACAATTCTGGTTGCAAACCAAGTTGGATGAGGACTGAATACAATTCAGTAGTTGAGCTGTAACTGGTGGCACACACCTGCAATCCGTGAGGCTGAGGCAGAGGCAGGAAGATCACTGTGAGTTTGAGACCAGTCTGGGTTACATAAGAGAGTTCAAGGCCAGCCTGCACTACATAGTGAGACGCTGTTTAAAAAGCAAACTCAGTGGTAAGGTTCAGTGTTGGCCTTATTGATTCAAATTTGATTCAGTTCTCCTCCAGTTTGTTTTGCAACCAAGATCATGGAGAGAACTGAAGTTATGAAATGAGGTACCACACTATATGGCTTTTGAAAGAGTAGAATTTAAAGACTGGCCAACCTCAGGAGGTAAGTGGGTTGATGTCTAGCAATTTAAGTAAGGGAACAAAAGGTTGGTGTTAATTAGTTGGTTGATCGCCTGGTTGGTTGCTTGGTTCGTTAATGAATCCAGTGATCATTGATTGAATTAACCCTGGCTTGCCACAGCTGCAGGTCAGTCTTTTCCTAAGGTTGGGCCAACTTCAACCAGATGTTTTCTGTTTAAAAGTTACTTTCTATCAACTGCTTAAAATGAAGACAGTTTCATAAAAAGCATCTCACCACGTAGTGCAGGCTGGCTTTGAAACTCTGTTATGTAGCCCAGACTGGTCTCAAACTCAGTGATCCTGCTGCATCTGCCTGAGCCTCAAGCTTCTGGGAAACACCTAGATGCCATGTACCTCAACTTTGTCTCAGATTCCGTCCCCTAAGTAAAATGATTTTCCACTACTTTTTTGCCTGGTGATCTCCTCTCATATATTTTACCTCTTTTGTAAATTCTTCCTTGTGCTCAGATACAACTTTTCATTTAGCAACTCTTACAGATCACATTGAATTGTTTGTATGTTTGGTTGATTTTTAAGCAGGGAATAATTATCTCCTTGGATTTAGTGGGTAATTCATAACTAATTTGGAATTGATAAGTAAACTAATATTGGGAAGTGTTGATATTTTTCCAGAACTGCTTTTTTTAAAAAAAAAAAAATTCCATCAGTAGATTAATTAAATACTTCTTTTTAAAAGTACTGGGCCTGCCTTGTCCTTCAGGAAAATAAAGGAGAATGAATATGAATAGCAGAGATCTGCAAATTCTGTGACTTCCCCAGTGTCTCAGCAGGACAGTTCCCTTTCTGATGGTCTAGTACAAAAGAACAGCAGTTGCAACTTAAGTGACACAGATGAAGGAAGGTAAAATATCTGTAAATATTTTATTTTCCTTTAAAGGAATGTTAGGAGGAATTGCTTTTTCTGGAAATAAAACAGAACAGTGTAGTCTCATGGAAAGCAAGAGGATACCGAGACACATCCTTGTGCCGAAAGGCAGGTGAGGATGAGGACGAGTGACTTTGACAAGGAGCAGTTTCAGCAGTGGTCACACAGGAAGCTGCCTGCTGTGGATGAGTGCACAGATAACTTCTACTGGGAAAGGCGAGGAAGTAGGTGTTACTGAAGAAAAATGTGCCGTTTAAGAGTTTTTTTCTCTTAACAAGATTTTAGAGTCTATTTGCATGCTACTAGAAATGACCTGGTAGAGAAAGACACACTTATTCATTTTAATTCTTAAGAGTATTTGCAAGACTCAGAAATTAGTACCAGTATAACCAAAAATGGATGATAATATGGATTAACACATTCTCAGTGGAACCCTACATGCATGACTGTCCAGTGCGGCCCAATAGGACAACCCTGCTTGTACAACCAGTGGTTCAAACTGGTGGGAAATGTTAATGTGGTACTATTTCACTTAGAAACAAGAAACACTTGAAGACAAGTATTTCACAACATGTGATATATCCCCACATCTTAGTTACTTTTCTCTTGTTGCTGGGACAAAATACCTGACACCCAAAATTAAAGACGGATTTCTTTAGCTCACAGTTTGTGGAGGTTTCAGTCCGCACTCACTGGCTCCAAGGCAGAGTGGCACATGGCAGAGGGCAGCAGTTCATGGCAGCAGAAAACAGCAAAACCAACAAGAGCAAAAAGGGAGAAGCAGCAGCGGCAGCAAGCAGCCTCTTTCCTCCCTTATGCTGTATGCAGGCTCCCCATCCTAGTGTGGGTATAGCACTCACACATGAATCAGTCATAAACTCTAGAAGCCCACCTCAATGACTACATGAAGCTTTGGGAGAACTGGAAACCACAAGTATCCTCTGCAACTGTTTTTGGCAGAAGGCTTGCAAGTAGCCAATCCAAGACTGTTATTCCATTCTCCTTGCTGCTCATTGGTTGCTGCCCTGTAACCCATCTCTGCATTATAACAGGTTGATTTACTGCATGTAGCTGTCTTCATTGTTCTCAGTTTCGTTCTTCTTAAATCCCAAAGGTCCCTAAGATGCTGCCAAAATGCCCTACCCTCTTTTTCAGGTCCATCTCTGTTAATACAGTATTTTATTAAATTATAGAATTGCAGGAGATATCACATATTTATGGTTTAAACTATAAAAACAGGCATTTTTATATAGTATATTTTTATGTGGTATATTTATACAGTGGAGTATTACTTAGCTATAAAAAAACTCGAGGATTTTTTAGGTAAATGGATACAAATAGAGACCATACTCACAAGTGAAATAAATTGGACCCTCATGTATAAACATCATATTGTCTCCCTAGGGAAAGAACATGGAATACTAAGTGGAACCCAAAATGTACAATAGACACTAAGAAGGAAAAGAAATTGCTCAAAAGAAGAAACAACTTGGATGAGGGAAAGGAATAAAAGAAAGAAAGAAAGGGAAAATATGTATGTGTATACAGAAGGATGGCTGGGATAACTGTACTGCTGATGTCTAGTGGTTTATTGAAAAGAACAGTTAATGATTTTTTTTTTTACCAATTTTGCATGCTTATATCAGGTAATCTGAACAAATAATTTGAAGACAATACTATGCAATATAACAACCACTGGTAAATTCCTATCTCCTTGTTTGCTGAAGCTCTGTATCATTTATAATTTTTTATTTTTATTTTTTAATGTTTTTAATGGTTTGATCAATCTTGCATTCTTACATCTGGTAAACTGACCAAATTTGATGAAGATAAAAATATGTAATGTAACAACCGCTGTTAATCCCTATCATTTTTTTTCTAAAACCTTGTATCGTTTTTATTGTTTTTGCTTAGTTTTGTTTTTGTCTGCATTGGCATTTTGCTATTGTTCTTTTATAAAATTCTCTTGAAAATAAAATAGGAGTCTCCACTCTCTGTGTACCTGGTGCAGACTAGAAATCCTCACTCAGAAGGCCTGTGAACTGGCCAGGGTTCATGTGTGGGCCCTCCCTGCACATGCTCAGCTCTGAGTAAGGTATGGGTGCAAGGACTCCATGAGCTGCTGATGCTGTGGTTCAGGTCTGGGTTTCAGCTGCACCCTGCCCTCCTGGAGGTCACATACATAGGCAGTCTATGATTGCTGTTGGTGCATCCCATGTCTGGCTCCTATGCGTGGCCCAAATTGACTAGAGACCCAGAATCAGGTGGTCCACAAACTGTTGACTCTGCAGTTCGTGTCTGGGATTTGCCTGTATCCTGAACTTCCTGGGGTCACAGGACCACTGGTCTGGGATTGTACCACCAGTGCAACTGGATTGTGGGTCATACACATGCCCTGAACAGGGAGGGGTCACTGGATCAGATCATCTGCCATCAACTAACATCACAGTTCACATCTGAGACCTGAAAGAACTAGGTACACTTCACCATCTACTGGAAGACCCCAGCCTAAGCAGCATATCTCAGCAGACACTGAGGGGCAGGCCTGACCACCAGGAAAACTAGGGCCACTAGCAACCTTTGCTGAAATGACAGAGAAGAGGGAGACTGAGCATTCTGCCTCTGGCATCAAACATGACAAGGTGAAGGGCTAAAATGCAATCTCAGAGCTCCACCATACTCAGAACAAGTCCAAGAGATATCGACATTAGAGAACTTGGTAAACACACACCTCAAATTGCTGAAATGATTGCAATGGAAGTAAAGAAACAACTCTATCAGGCCATAGAAGAAATCAGATCAGACATAATCTCTCAGGCAAAATATTAAATGAAAATAATAATGAAAGAAATGCTCCACAATCTAGAGAAGAAATATATATATAAAATAGATGAACATAGGTAACAGATGGAAATGTTACATGAGCAATGTAGGAATGAATTAGAACACATGAAACAGAATCAAACAGATTCCCAGGAAATCAAAACTTCCAATGAAAGCTTGCAAAACTGCCTGAATAAAGCTGAAGGTAGAATTTCAGATCTTGAAGACAGCATGGCAGCTACTGATTGTGAAAGGAAAGATCTCTTAAAATCAACAAGCATCCAGGAAAAATTGATTCAACAGCTGCAAGACAAGGGAAAGAGAAATAATGTCAGACTAATAGGAGTCAATAAAACAGCAGGAGGCAACACAAATGACATAAAAAGAATATTTGCAGAAATAATAGTAGAAAATTTCCCAAGCATGGAAACACATGCTGAGATACAGTTAAATGAGGCAAATAGAACTCCTACTAGTCATAACAATAAAAAATTACACGCAGACATATGGTAATCAAAATCCCAGATCTCCAGCAAAAGAACAGAATACTAAAAGATGCTAGAGAAAAGAAACAGATCACCAATAAAGAAAAGCCCATTAGAATCACAGCAGACTTCTCAACACAAACCATCCAATGAAAAATAGCTTGAAGTAAAGTATTACAGGTTATAAGACAAAACAGCTTCCAGCCAAGAATGACGTATTCTGCCAAACTATCCTTCAAGTTTAACAGAGAAATAAAATAGTTCCACGACTAAGAGCAACTGAAGAACTTCATGAGTGTGAAACTATCCTTATAAAAAGTACTAAAAGATATTCTAGACAGAAAAGAAAATGAACGCAATTTCAAGAACAACAAGAGAAAGGAACCCTCAAGAAGAGCACACAAGTAAACAGGTAGAAATTGTAAGAAACCAACAGCAAGTAGATAACATGACAATGATAAGCCAACACATATCAGTTATAAACATAAATGTAAATGGCCTAAATTCACCAGTCAAAAGAGACAGACCAGCAGAGTGAATTAAAAAAACAAAATCCAATGATATGCTGTATACAATAAACACATTTTACTCAAAAGGAAATCTATAGACTGAAAGTCAAAGGGTGAAAAACAATTCTCTATGCAACAGGAACCCAGAAAAAGGCAGGAGTAGCTATTATGTTTGCAGACAATGTAAATTTCAAACAGAGAACAATTGAGAGAGATAAAGAAGGTCAGTACATACTTGTTAGGGGAAAACTGCAAGAGGATGAGATAATAATCCTAAACATGTATGCACAAATATCAGAGCAAAAACTACATAAGACAAACCTTAAAAAACATGAAAGCCCATATAATTAATAACACTATTGTAATAGGGGACTTCAACACCCCTTTGACACAAAGAAATAGGTCAACTGGCCAAAAAATCAGCAAAGAAATAACAGATCTGAACCAAAGCTGCTAACAAATGAGATTAGTAGATCTATATAGAGTGTTCCACCCGACAACATCAGAATACACATTTTTCTCAGCTGTACATGGGACTTTCTCAAAAATAGACCACATTCTAGCCTATAGAGCATACCTACCTAAATGCAAACGCATTGATATCATCCCATGCATATTATCTGAAATGTACAATGAAATTAGAAATTAATGACAGAAGGAGCTCCAAAAACTACATACACGTTGGAAATTAAACAACAATCTCCTGAACAACCAGTGAGTCACAGAAAAAATTAAAGAAGAAATTTAAAAATACCTACAAACAAATGAAATGTAGATACATATTGCTGGAATCTGTGGGATGCAATTAAAGCAGCCCTCAGAGGGAAATTTATAGCAGTGAACTCACACATAAGGAAAACAGAAAGGGAACAAATAAATAACCTACTGCTACATCTCAAACTTTTACAAAAAGAACAAGTCAAGCCCAAAGCCCAAAGAGACGAGATTATAAAGATCAGGGCAAAAATTAATGCACTTGAAACAAAGAAAACCCAACAAAAAATAAAAGAATGAATGAGTTTGTTCTTTGAAAGAATACATAAAATTGATAAACCTCTAGCCAAATTTATCAAAAAAAGAAAGGAAAGAACTCAAATTCATGCAATAAGGAGTAAAAAGGATGAAATTACTACAGATTGTTCAGAAATTCAGAAGATCACTAGTTCCTACTTTAAAAATCTTTACTCTCATAGGATAGAAAACTCAGAAGAAATGGACAAATTCTTAGATATGTTAGGAATTATCAATGTTGAGTCAAGAAGATATAAAAATGCTGATCAACCCAGTATTAGTTAATGAGATTGAAAATGTGATTAAAAATTTACCCACAAAGAAATGCCCAGACCCTGATGGATTCCCAGCAGAATTTTGCAAGAAATTCAGAGAAGCTTTAATACCAACACTCCTCAAACCCTTCAGTGAAATTGAAAAGGAAGCAATTTTCCCTAATTCATTTTTGGAGGCAAGTATTATACTGATACCAAAACCAGAGAAAGACCCAACCAAGAAAGAAAACTACAGACAAATCTCCCAATGAATATAGATGCAAAGATACTCAATAAAATACTAGCAAATAGAATGCAGCAAATCATCAAGAAAATCATACAGCACAACCAAGTTGGACTTATTCCAGGAATGCAGGGATGGTTCAGTATTTGCAAATCAGTTCATGTTATGCACCATATCAATAGAGCCAAAGACAAAAACCATATGATCATCTCAATAGATGCAGAAAAAGCTTTCCACAGAGTCCAACATGCATTCATGATAAAAACTCTACAGAAAATAATATATGGTTTTCACCTCAACCTCATCAAAGCCACCTATTAAAAACCAACAGCCAACATCATACTAAATGGACAAAAACTGAAAGCTCTCACTTTAAGTCAGGAACAAGACAAGGATATCCACTATCACCACTACTATTCAACATAGTTCTGGAAGCATTAGCCAGAGCAATTAGACAAGAGAAATAAAAGGAATAAGGATAGGAAAGGAAGAAGTAAAGTTATCACTATTTGCAGATGACATGATACTTTACATGGAAGACCCCCAAAACTCCACAAGAAGATTCCTTGAATTAATTGACAATTCAGCAGAGTAGCTGGATACAAAGTCAACACCCAAAAATCAATAGCATTCCTATACACAAACAACAGACTGAGAGAGAAACTAAGGAGTCCATACCTTTCACAACACCATCCAAGAAACTGAAATATTTAGGAATCAATCTAACAAAAGAAGTAAAAAATCTATTCAGTGAAAACTACAGTACTCTGAAAAAAGAGATCGAAGAGGTTTTCAATAAGTGGAAAAACATTCCCTGTTCATGGTTAGGAAGAACGAACATTGTGAAAATGGCCATACTACCAAAATTGTTGTACAGATTCAATGCAATTCCCATCAAAATACCGTATCATGCGTCACAGATCTAGAGAAAACATTCCTTAAAATCTTCTGGAACCAGAAGAGACCCAGAATAGCAAAAGAAATCTTGGGCAACAAGGACAAGTCAGGTGGAATTACAATCTCTGACCTGAAATTATACTACAAAGCTACTATAGTATATACAGTATATATGGTATATACTACGGTATGTACTGTATGTATATCCAGGATAACTAACAGTTGTACTACTGCCTTCTACTGCTTTACTGAAAGAAGCAGTTAATGATTACTTGTTTGATCATTATTGCATGTCTCTATTTGTTTTCCTGAGAAACCACTTTGAAGATACCCATACATAATATAACTATTGTTAATTTCCTACCACTTTGTCTGTAACTCTGTATTGTTTGTATTGTTCTTATGCTGTTTTGTGAATGGATGCCTGTTTGTTAATATGTTTTCTTCTTTTTAAAAATACAAAATATGACATGAAAGGTAAAGTGATACATTATAATAATACACATATACAAATTAAATAATACATTATAAAAATAACAAAAATAATCTTTTGTTATGTGAAGACACTTTAAGAAGTTATTAAGAAACAGTAGCCGGTTCTTGTGTTTCTGTTTATATAAGCAGAGGATATTTACTACTTCTGTATATTTAGTACATGGTATAAATACTTTGGGGACATTTTGAAATAATAGTATTTACTGTATAGATCAAGAAGATGCGTGGCCTTAATGACTCATCTCAGTTACCTGAAACATCCTTAGAGGATATTGAATCACCTTATACTCAGTATGAGAATATTTTGCGACTAGTTGAAGAACTGAGAGTGGAGTGTAAAGGTAGGACCAGTAAGAAACTGCAAGGCATTCCAATGGATGCCATAGTAGTGGGTGTGGCCATTGCTCAGCACTGTGCCATCCAGCATAGATGTAAGTGTTATAGTGCTATTTATGCCAAAGTGTGCTTTATATTAGTGTATGATGAGAGGTACTGTACATTCCAGCCACAGAGCAGCCACCATTCCCACTGCTCTTCTTAGTGGGAGTGGCATTCTCAGACTTTTTGCTGACTCTGCTTCTCTTCTGTGCCTCGAACTTTATTAAGTCAGAGAACTACAATCTCTGCCTGAAGTACTCAATTGGATGTTTCCTTGCTAACCCCCCTCCTGAAACCAAGGTCTACTCACTAACCATAAGATTGTATTTTTAAAGATTTAGACCCAATCATGTTAACTCCTTGCTGCAAACCTATCTATCACTTCTCCTTGTTGTAATGTTAAAGATTTTACTCCTCCATCTTCATCCTGAAGCATGGTGGCCTAACACTGGCTTAGATGTTTGTTCTTGCAGTAGAGCTCTTTATTTTCAGTAGCTTAGGGAGGTACTGAAATGTGATGACCTGTGCATATGTAAAGTGTACAGTTTGGTAAGTTTTGATGTATTATTAAACACATTTAATCAACACAATCAAGACAGCCAAGTAGTCCATCATCCACCAAAGTCACCTCATGCTCCTTTGCTGCTCATTACTGAAAAACTACCAAATTTTTTGCAGTGCTTGTACCACCTTCCATATCCTTCAGTGGTATATGAGAGTTCTAGTTCCTCCGTATCTTCATGAACACATAATATTGCCTCTGCGTGTATTTCTGTCTGCTTATGTGTAACATTCTAATAGATGTGTATTATACATATTAGTATGATTTTAATGGTTATCACACTCATAATGAATAATATTGAGCATCTTTATGCTTATTTTTCATTTGTATATCATCTCTGGTGAATTGTCTTTTCAAATTCTTTTATCATTTTAAAAATTAGGTTATTTGTTGAATTTTAAGAATTTATTCTAGCCCTGTTGTTAGGACCTGTGGGTTCTTCCCAGCCGGGCCCTGTGCCCCGCCCCGCCCCCCCCCCCGCGGTCCTCCGCAGCCCCCGCGGCTGCCGTGGTCAGGCTCGCCGCCACCATGAAGAAATTCTTTCAGGAGATCAAGGCTGACATGAAGTTCAAGAGCGCAGGGCCGGGTCAGAAACTCACAGATTCTGTAGGGGAGAAGGCCCCCAAGGAAAAGGCACGCCAGTCAGCACCCCGGCAGCCCCGCCAGGGACCCACCGATGAGGTGCAGATGGCGGCTGCTGCTGCCCTGGCCAGACTAGAGCAGAAGCAGCCCAGAGCCCGAGGCCCCACGTCGCAGGACTCCATCCGGAACCAGGTGAGAAAGGAACTTCAAGCGGAAGCGACTGTCAGTGGCAGCATGGAGACGCCAGGGACCAACATGGTATCTGGACCCAAAGAGAAAGATTCCACCCAGCTGCCAGTGTTCGGCGTGTACTTCACCTGCCCACTCACAGGGGCCACTCTGCGGAAGGACCAGCGGGACACTCACATTCGAGAGGCCATTCTGTCGCACTTCACCGACCCTGTGGCTGCCTCCATCATGAAGATCCACACTTTCAACAGAGACCGGGACAAGGTGAAGCTAGGCGTGGATACCATGGCCAAGTACCTCGACAACATCCACCTGCACCCAGAGGAGGAGATATATCGGAGGATCAAGCTGCAGAACAAGGTGTTCCAGGAGCGCATCACATGCCTGGAAGGGACCCAGGAATTTTTTGAGGCCATTGGTTTCCAGAAGATGCTGCTGCCCGTCATGGATCAGGAGGGCGTGGAGGAGGAGTTCTACGTGCTGAGCGAGGCTGCACAGGCACAGCTGCAGAACCCGGCGCGGCACCGCCGAGCAGCTGCTGGCGGCGGAGCCAGTACGGGCCCAGCTGGACTGCCAGCACCGCGTCTTCCGGCCCTCACCACTGGCCTCGCACTTCGACCTGCCCGGGGACTTCTTCAGCCTCACAGCAGAGGAGCTCAAACGCGAGCAAAGGCTTCGGAGTGATGCGGTGGAGCGGCTGAGTGTGCTGCGCACTAAGGCCATGAGGGAGAAGGAGGAGCATCGGGAGCTGCGCAAGTACAACTACACGCTGCTGCGCGTGCGCCTGCCCGATGGCTGCCTGTTGCAGGGGACCTTCTACGCCCGGGAGCGGCTGTCGGCGTTGTACAAGTTTGTTCGAGGGGCCTTGCAGAACAATTGGCTGCCCTTTGAGCTGCCGGCCTCTGGTGGACAGAGTTGGCTGAGGATGAGAATGTGGCCTTGAATGAGTGCGGGCTGGTGCCCTCGGCCCTCCTGACCTTCTCATGGGACGCGGCAGTGCTGGAAGACATGAGGGCCGCGGGGGCTGAGCCAGACCCTTCCATCCTGAAACCGGAGCTCCTGCAGGCCATGGAACAGCTCTCCTGAAATAAAGGCAGAGTTGGCTTCTGCCCGGGTCTGTCTTCTGCTCGCCTATCCCTGTCCCTCCCAAGCCATAAGCCACCTCCGGAAGCAGCTGCTTGGTGCGAGCCCCAGGCAGGGGAGGCGCGAGCTGGCTGAGGCTGTAGGTCCAGGCTCACCCACACTTGGTCCCTTGGGGGGCTGAGGGGAGGCACTGTGCCTGTGTCCAGGAGCTGCAGGGCACACATTTGGGCAGAGCTGCTCGGGCACAGTTCCCACGTGCTGTGGGTTGAGGTCGTCCATCCAGCCCTGGAGCTGGTGACAACTGCAGGGAGGTGTTGGCCTGACAGCACAGATCTGTAACTTCTAACTTATAAACCTGAATAAACATTTGAATACAGGAAAAAAAAAAAAAAAAAAGAATTTATTTTATGGTGTAGATACCATTCCTTCATCAGCCATATTTTTTGCAAGGATTTTTCACTCAGTTTGTGGCTTGACTTTTTATTCTCTTAATAGTATTTTTTGAAAAGCAAAAGTTTAGAATTTTAACAGTGTCCAGTTTATGTATTTGTTCAATTATGCATTTTAGCTTTTATGTCATAACTAAGGAATCTTTGTCTAGCATAAGGTCACAGATTTTTTCCCTGTGCTTTCTCTTAGAAATTTCATAGTTTTAGGTATTACATTTAGATCTGTGACTCACCTTGAGTTTGGTTTTGAATATCTAGTTGTTCCAGCTCTGTATGTGGAAAGGGTATCCTTTGTCCACTACACTGTCATGCTTTTGTCAAAAACAAGTTGATTATTTATGTGTAAGTCTATTTCTGTATTTTTTGTTCTGTTCTATGTATCTTTGGCTTTATGTCAGCATCACCATTTTGGTTAATATAGGATTTAATGCTTGAAATCAACCTTCTTATCTCTTCTATTTTGTTCTTTTTTTCAAGATTAGTTTTGCTCTTTCTAGATCCTTTGCATTTCTATAATATTTTTCTTATTTAGTGCTGGGGGTCAAACCCAGGGTCATGTGCTTTATCACTGAAGTACATCCCCGGTCCACTGTATGGACTTTAGAATCACTATGTTAGTTTAAAGACAAACAAAAAGGTCTGTCAGGAACTAGATGGGGGAAGATTACCATTTTAATAGTGAATCTTTTGACTTCTGAACAAAGTACATATACTTACATTGGTTGCATTTAATTTTCTCAGTAATATTTTATAGTTTTTAGTGTTTCAACTATTGTATATTTGATCAGATTTATCTGTATTTCAGATATTTTCATATAAGGGTAAATGTTTTCATTTTAAAATACTTTTTCTTTTTCAATTAGTACATATTAATTATACATACTGGTGGACCTCATTTGTGGTATTCATGCATGCATGTAATGTCCTTCAATCATTTCCACTCCATATTATTCCCCCACCTTAATGCGATTATCTCCATCCATTTTCTTCCAAGTGGCATGATTTTCTTCTCATTCGTGGTTGAATAATACTCCATGTAATTTTTTTATCCAGTTATCAGTCGATGGGCACCTAAATTTATCCCATAACTTGGCTGAGTTGTGTCACAATAATATGGGTGTGCAATTATCTGTATAATATGCAGAGTTATAGTTCTTTCAGGTGTTTATAGAGGAGTAGCACAACTGGATCAAATTGTGCTCTAGTTTAGTTTTTCACGAACTTCCACACTGATTTCCGCAGTGTCTGTACTAATTCATATTCCCACAACAGTGCGTGAGAGCTCCTATTTCCCCACATGGACACCAGCATTTGTTGTTTTTTGCATTCATTATGACAGCCATTCTGACTAGCCTGAGAAAGCATCCCAGTGTAGCACTGGTTTGATTTCTGTGATAGCCAAACAAAGGAGCACATTATCGTGTCATTATTAAGCGTACGTGCTTTTTTTTGAGAAGCATTTGATCAGTTCATTTGCCCACATTGATGGGACTTGTGGGTAGTGCTATTAAGTTCTTTGGTTCAAGATTTTCTCACATTCTCTAATCCATCTGTTTATTCTGTTAGATCCTTTGCCATGCAGAAGCTTTTTCATTTGCTGTAATCCCATTTAACAATGCTTGCTGTTACTTCCTAGCTATTGAGTCTGATTCTGGAGGTCATTGCCTCTGCCCATATCTTAAAGTATTTTCCCTAGATTTTCTCCAGCACTTTCAAAGTTTGAGTACTAGACCCATGTTCTGTTTATTTGGGTTCAGTCTTCTACATGTGTATATCCAGCTGTCTATGCACCGTTAGTAAAAAAGCCTGTATTTTCTCCAAGGTATTTTTGGCCTCTTTTTCAAGAATCAGATAGCTGTATGTGCATAGGTTTATTTCTGTACCCCCTATTCTGTTCCATGTGTCTACATATCTGGTCTTATGCCAACACCATGCTGTCTTTTAACTATGATTTCGTGGTTTATTATGAAATTATGATACCTCCATCTTTGGTGTTTTTCACTGTTGCTGTTTGGCTGTTGTTTGCTCTGGTTATTCTGGGTGATTTATGTTTCCATACGAATTTTAAGATGTTTTTCTAGTTCTTTGAAGAATGTCACTGGTATTTTGATGGGCATAGCATTAAATCTATAGATTGCTTTTAATAATATGACCATTTAGAAATGTTATACCAACCCAGGATCATGGTAGGGCTTTCTATTTCTACTGCCTTCTTTAGTTTCTTTCTTCTGTGTCCTGTAATTTTTGTCGTAGAAGTCTGACAAGGTCCTTGCTGGGTACAATTATTCCTAGGTATTTTTATAAACTATGAGTGGAATTGTTTCTCAGCAGCTTCATTATTTGCATAGAAAAAAACCCTTAATTTTCATACCATTATTTTATGTCTTTCCATTTTGATGCATTTATCAAAAAGTCTTCGGTAAGGTCTTTAGGATCTTCTAAGTTAGAGGTCCCCAACCTATAGACCACAGTTTACTAGTACTATTCCATACCTTGTTAGGAACAGTGCCTCACAGCAGAAGGTGAGCAGCAGGTAATCAATGAAGCTTCACTTGTATTTATACCTGTCTCCATCACCTGAGCTCCACCTTTTGTCAGATCAGCTGTGACATTAGATTCTCACTGGAATGTGAACCCCACTGTGAACTATATATGTGAGGGATCTAGTGCCTGATGAGATGAGGTGAAGCTGAGGCAGTGATGGTAGCACTGGAGAGCAATTGCAAATATAGTTTAATATTAGCAGAGAGTTTGACTGCACAGAGACCATAATCATTTGCTTGAAGATTATCAGTGATTACCAGCAAGTAACTAACTGGATCCAGTGTTAAACTTTATATTGTCCTGTGAGTTGATGTACCTCAGTTGTACACCTGCATCTGGTGTACATGCTTTAAATCAAAATCCAGCACTTACTTTAATCCACACATGGCTTACCCACTGTTTTATTTATCACTTCCATTCACACCTTTCCTGCGCTGTACAGCCTCAGTCACAGGTTTGATATATCCATAAGCTAACCCTAGACAAAATCAGTAAAATGCAATTGTCACTGGTGAGCTGCTTTGAAAAAGGGGAAATAACCAGTGATGAGACAACAGAATACTAAAAGACTGCTAACAGAGAAGAAAGTTACATTTTAAAGAAAATACTAAGAGTCTCACTTAAATTATGGGTTGAGTGCAACAGATAATTCACATTCTCCAAGACTGCTCTGTATAGCATGTGGTAACTTGCTGTCTAGTGAAGCCACGAAACCTTCAAAACTTTCTGATGGAGACCATGCACCCTGCATTAAAAGATAAACCTTTGGGGTTTCCCAAACAAAAAAAAATGTGAATATGAAGAACAGAAGCAATCACTGCAGACCACCACTCCATCACATGTGTCCAATCTGAAAGCATCATTCTCAGAGTGGGTAACCACACTATTAAGCTGAGAAGCCCTTTACTGCTGATGGAGAGTTGATCCTGCCTGCTGCTAAGCACATTTATTGTACACTTTTAGGAGACAGCGCAGTTCAAAAGGTGGCATGTGTTCCTCTTTCAGGTAGTACCATAACAAGACAAAATGGTGAAACCAAGGATACTGAGGCACAGTTGTTAGAGAGGATTAGTGAGTCATCATGGTCCAACATCCAGGTTGAGTCTACTCCTGTTGATAACCAGGCAACAAGGCCTGTTTTTGTGGGATATATTTCTCAGGAGCATGTCTATGAATATATGTTATGCTTGCTTTGGTTGCCGGCCCACACCACAACTGCAGAAGTGTTCAGATCTTTAAATGATCTTTTAATGTATCTGAAAAATTCAGTTGGTCATTTTGTGTCTTTATATGCACAGAGGGAACAGCTGCCATGCTTGGATAGCTTTCTAGTTTTACAACTTGAGTAAAGAGGCCTTTTCTGAATGTGAATCTACAGACTGTGTCATCCATAGAGATGCCAGCTAGCTGAAAATGACACCTACACTTAGTGTTCTGTGGAATGTGATTAAAATGATCAACCACATTAAAACACACAGTCTTCATGCATGTCTGTTTTGCATAGCTCTGTGAGGAGATGGACACAGAGCACACAGGTCCACTCATACACAGAAGTGAGATGCCTTTCTAAAGGAGATCTCTGGCTAGACTTTTTGAGTTATGAGAGCTATTCCAAAGATTTCTTATAGAAAAAGCACCAATGGCAGCATATCTCAGAGACACAGAATCGGTCACAAAACTTCTTACTTGTGTGGCATAGTCAACCTACTTCATCAACTCTGTCACTTCAGAGAAAATGTATGAATGGGGGCGCTGGCGATGATAAATGTCTCCACCTCAGTGTTAAAGAAAAACAGATACTCTGAGCCAGGGGCAACACATAAAGCTGGTGCAGGATGATACACAAAAGGACAACCCACCTGAACTAAAATCCAGTGGGAGAAGGGAAACCAGTCCACACCAGGACCACATTATCCCACCTCCCACATCCTGGGTGCCCATGCCATTGAGGAAGAGCCAAGCTGACTGAGGGAGGGAGGTAGTTGTTCTTTCAGAGCCAGTCCAGTGTATTAAACCCACAGTCAAACTGTCCTCTCACTGGACATGATAAAGGTAACTCCAACCAGGACTCAAAAGAAGCTGAAAACAGAACACAGCAAAATTTCATGGTGAACCTGTGGGACACTGAAACAGTACAAAGAGGGCAGTTTATTGCAGTCAGTGCTCACATTAGAAAAACAGAGTGATCAGAGGGAAGATGACTGATTGGTTGGGAGAACAACGGAGATGAGGCAGGAGAAAATTGATTAATTGTACTTGCCTTTATTTGTATAAATGAGTAACACATGTAAAGATAACATTGTGTAATATAGCAACCATTGTTAATTCCCTACTATCTTCTCTATAATTTTGTATTTCTTTTATTATTTTTGTGTTATTCTGGTTTATGTGTTTGGTTGTTGATATGTTTCCATTCTTCTGTCTTTGAAAAAAAAAAAACAAAAACAGAGTGAGCTGAAATAACCCAAGGATGAACCTTAACATACTCAAAAAATGATAGTAGTCCAAACCCAAACCTAGCTTAAAAAGGATAATCATAAAGATCAGAGCAAAAGCTAACAAATATGAGATCAGAACAATACAAAGAACCAACAAAATGATAAGCTTGTTCTTTGAAAGAATAAACAAAATATATAACCCTTTGCCAAACTTACCAAAAGGAGGAGAGAAAAGACTCACACCAGTGGAATTAGGAGTAAAATTGCATAATCACATTATTACTGGATTCTGTGGTTCTGTAGACTCTTCCAGGTCCTTGGTGTCCTGAACAAAGTATCAGACAAGACATACAAAAAAGATAGTGAAGCTTTATATTTATTAAAGATAGGAAAAGATGTATGCTGTGCAGAGTAAGAGCAGGCCATTGAGAGTTCACAGAAGCCACAAGGTTAATGGCAGAGTTTTTTATCCTTCTTCAAGATGACATCAGATCTAGGTTGGCCTATCAAAAACCTGCTTGATTTTGCCCCAGAAGATAGCACTTTCTCATTGGTCCCAGGTGTAGGCCTTGGAAACTGTGTTCTGTGCATGTGTCCTGGGTCTTCATAACTGACAGGTCATGCCACTAGCTCAGCCAGATGGCCAGGCACCAATCCCCTATTTCAACAATAGACACAAGCAAAATTCAGGAGATCATTAATAACTACTATGAAAAGTTGTACTCCAACAAATTGGAAATTCTTGAAGAAACAGATTCCTAGACACATACAACATACCAAAATTGAACCAAGAACACAGAAAAACTTTGAACAATCCAAGGACAATCAATGAATTTGAAGCATTAATAAATGTGTAGCAACTAAGAAAACCCAGAACCTGATTTATTCACTGCTGAATTCTATAAGACCTGTAAGGAGGTTATAATAGCAATCCTTTTCAAACTCTTTAATGAAATTGAAAGGGAAGGAGGCTTCCAAACTCATTTCTGGAAACCAGAAACAGTTTGATCCTAAAAGCAAAGACCTAACTAAAACAGAAAATTGCAACCCTATCTCCTCCATGAACATAGATGCAAAAGTCCTCAATAAGATAGAATGCAGTAGAGTAGCTTTGCACAGTGGTAGTATTGTAGCCAATGAGGTTTATCCAAGGCAAAATTATTGCCAATAGAATGCAGTGTAATAAGATAGAACGCAACAAATCATCAAAAAGATCATACGTCATGACCAAGTAAGTTTCATTCTAGGGATGCAAGCATGATTCCACATTTGCAAATCAATAAATGCAATGTACCACATAAAGAGAAGGAAGAACAAAACCACATGGGCAATCAATAGATGCAGAAAATACTTGATGAAAGTCCAATATCCATTCATGTTAAAAAAAACCTTAAACAAAATAGGTATAGAAGCACCATGCCTCAATCTGATAAAAGCCATTTATGAAAAACTAACAGCCAAAATCATATTAAATGGGGAGAACCTGAACATGTTCTAAAATCAGGAATAAGACAAGAATGTCCACTATTACCACTCCTGTTCTACTACTACTTGACTTACTAACCAGTGCAATCAGGCAAGAGAAAGAGAAGGGAAAAATATATGAAAGAAAGAAATCAATTATTATTTGCAGCTGATGTGATCATTGACACAGCAGTCCCAAAAATTTCCACTAAAAGCCTTATAGAATTCATAACCAAATTCAGCAATGTAGCAGGATACAAAATCATGCACATATCAACAGCATTCCTGCATGTCAATAGTGAACTCACTAAGAAAAAAATTAGGAACACATTATCATTTTCAGCAGCACCAAAAAAATTGAACACTTAGGAATTAACCTAAGAAAGTAAAAGACCTTTGCAGTGAAAACTATAGGGCTCTGCCAAAGATCAGAGAGATTATCAGAGAATGTAGAGGTACCCTGAATCCTGGGTAAGGAGAATCCAGTACTGTCAAAATAGCCACATTTCCAAAAGTGACATACAGATTTAATATGGTCCCCGTCAAAATACCAATAGCATTTTTCACAGAGCCAGAGCAAACAATTCTAAAACTCATGTGGAACAAGAAGAGGCCTAGAACAGCAAAAGCATCTTGGACAACAAGAGGCAGGAGGCATCACTATCCCAGACTTCAAGTTAAGAAAGAATGACAGTCATCAAGAAAACAAATAATACCAAATGCTGGTGAGGCTGTGGTGAAAAGTGAACCCTGTTACATGGCTGGTGAGAATATAAACTAGTACAACCCTTACGGAAATCAGTATGGAGACACCTCATAAAAGTAAAACTGGAAATTGCATTTGACCTGGCCATGTGCCTTCTCGGCATCCTCCTGGAAAGGGCTGAAGATAGCATAGACGTAAATGCATACACATGTTTATAATGCCACAATTCATAATAGATAAATCTTGGAAGCAGCCTGTGTCCCATCAACAAACAGATGGATAAAGAACATTTGGTATCCGTATACAATAAAATACTACTCAGATACAGTGTGAAGATGTTTGAGTCATTTGTAGAAAATGAATGCAACTTGACAACAATGTTAAGTGAAATAAATCAGACACAATCTTAAATACAGTAGGGTTTCTCTCATATGAGAAATATAAAGTGTAAATAAAGAGGAAAATAAAAGACGGATGTATTAGAAAATAGGGAGATAGGTCTTTTGCAAATGCGAATGGGACCAATAGATGGATTGAGGTGGGAGGGGAGGAATCAAAAGAATTAAGACATACATTATCAACTACAGACAGTGACAGTAATCATTATGTAACCCAAATATGTACTTAAAAAATGAAATTGGGGCTGGATGTGGTGGTGCATGCCTGTAATCCCAGCACTGAGGAAGCTGAGGCAGGAAGATCACTGAAAGTTCGAGGCCAGCCTGGGCTACATAGCAAGACCTTATCTCAATAAAAGAAAATAAAATGTGGGGAGGGGATCAAGAGATGGAAGGAGAGAGCATAGAGGTTAAGAGAAGAGGAATACAGATAATGAAGATATGTTAGGTAGACCTACCTAATCCAGAGATGAATGTTGCGTGAAATACTGTAAACGTGGACTAACTCGCAGTAACAAGGGGAGGATAGTGACTGCGTGTGTTCAGGTTGGCTGAGAAAGTGGCTGGCGTTCAATGCCAAAGTCAAATTATGGGGGCAGTAAGTGAACACAGGGATTTTTGATGTTTCAAACGTTATCAGAGATTCCAAAAGAGACTGAGCCAGGGCCTTGTTCATCCCAGAGAAGCATGATCACCTATCTCAGGCTGTGAAAGAGTCTGAGCATTATTTCTCCACCACAAAGGAGCCCTAGACTTGGGAGGAACGGGTCTGTAAAGCACTTGTGAGTCAGCTAGATGAGTCAATTTTATCCATGCTAGAGGATGATCCATTGCTTGAAGTCACAACTGTCGGTAGCCTTCAGAGGATGTCTGAGACAAGTGTCAAATTTCCATGCATTCTGCATTCATGTCGAGGTGGAATAACCTGAGACTTCAGTGCAAAGCACTGAGAAGCCTGCTCCCCGCTCCAGCATCCTATCTTTGTGAAACGGAACAAAACAAAAATGAAAACCAAACAAACCCAAGAGAAAAACCCTAATCTTTTTTTTCTTTTCAATTCCATTGTGATCTGTGACGTATTATTTTCTACTTTTATGTACTTTTTCAAGATACCTTTAGATTTTTCTTCCTTCTTTTTATTCCTTTTCCTTCAAGCTTTGCTTTCTTTCTCTTCTCATCTCTTCTTCTGCCTCTTCTTCCTTCCTTTCCATTTATTCTCTTATTTACTTAGAATCCTTATTTATTTAGAAACCTTTACTCTGAGCTATATCCCTGATCCCTTTTCTTTATAAAAATACACTTTAGTGTGAATTTTATTTTCATTAATGCCTATTTTTAATGCCTGTTCTGTATTACTCTTTCCCTTTGTCTTTGGTTAATGGAATTATTTCTCAGTTGTCAGAGCTACTGGTAGTTATTCTCTCCTCTCAAACCTGTGTTAAGGATTGAACCTAGCACTTGAACATGTTGAGTGGCTGCTCTGACACTGAGACAGATCCACAACCCTAGGTGCATCCTCAAGAAAACAACTGCTTATAAGGCTCACATGCTAGTGGAAGAGATATCCATTGCAATAGATGTGCAAATCTCAAAATATAAACACAAGGAGCATGGAAGAACACAGCAAGAAGACACCTCCAAAAGCTTACAATTCCTCAATAACTGAATGCATGGATACTATTGAAGTGGATAAACTGGACAGAGAATTCCAAAAATGTCAAAATAATCTGTTAATTCAAAGGAGATGCAAATAGCTGAATGAATTAATGGAGATAATATAGGTTATGAAAGATGGATTCAATACAGAGATACAAATTCTGAAAAAGAACTAAAGGAAGTGAACATCTTAGTCAAAAAATGAAAGTCTCACCAATGAATAGAGCAAGCAGGAAAAGAAAATACCGGGTCTCAAAGATAAGATGAATGAACTAGAATGTTCAGACAATAATAAAGAAAATAAAAACTCTAAACAAAATATTTATCTCTGGGACAACATTAGAAGATCAAACTTAGCTGGGTATGATGGTACACGCCTAAAATCCCAGCCATCAGGAGGCTGAGGCAAGAGGATCACCATGAGTTTGAGGCCAGGCAAGGAGACATAGTGCCACAGACAACTCTGTGGAGTTCAACCTGCTGGCACCCTGGCTGGTGTGGGTGGTGTGGCCTTTGGGGGCTGGAGCTGAGAAGGAACATACTACACTGTCACAGAAGCTCACATCCTCCTTTCAATAGGTGGATTCCAATACTCGAAGTCTGCCCAAGAAAGGTCTCTATTTTAATTACACCCTCAGGCTCTGGGAGGCTGAGACAGGAGCATGGCAAGTGCTAGTCCAGCCTGGGTAATTCAGTGATTTAGCAATTCAGTGAGACATTTCCTTTTCTCAGAGAAAAAGAGATAAGGGGGATGCTGTAGATACAGCTCAGTGTAAAAATCCTGGATTCAATCTTCTAGTTGATTTTTATCTTTGATGTTGGTTTAGCCCCTTGGACTGCTGTAACCAAATACCATAGTCTAGCTAACAAATTTATTTCCCACAGTTGTGGAGACTGGAAAGCCTAAAATCAAGGCAGGAGCAGATTGGGTGTCTGGTGAGGGCCCCTTCCTGCTGCATACCTGGCCACCTTTTGTCCATTGTGTCCTCACGAAGCAGCCCGCTAGGGTCTCTTTCTTTTTTTTTTAACTTTATTGGTCTAGTTTAGATGTACATAATGATCCCATTCATCATAGTAATTCGTACCTGTATAGGATGTGCCTCAATCCCTCTTTCCTCCCCAGTCTCCTGTTCCCCTCCTTATTTACGAAGCTGTGTTTCCCATCTGTCCTCCTTTCTGTTTCCTTCCTTTTCCTTTCCCCCTTCCCCCTCCTTAGTTCCTCTTCCCTGTCAAATAATTTCTTCCTATTTCACAGTATGTATTGTACATTCTGGTCCTCATTTACTCTTTCAGTTTCTCACGCCAGGGACACAGTGTGATATTTACACATGTGTTTCTGATTTATTAAGAGCACACATCCCATTCGTGAGGGCTCTGCCCCTGATCCCTCATTACCTTCAAAGACCATACTTCCTAATGACCTTCGTGATCAGATTTGAGCAAATGAATTTTGAGGGACACAAACCAGAGAAAATATTGTTCTTTCTTCTGCTTTCTTTTGGTTTAATTTGCTATTTTCTAGTGACTCAAGGTCGAAGTTAGGACACTGGTTCCAAGCCATTCAGACGGAAACATTCACAGCTAAAATTTTTCATTTAAGTACTGCCATAGCTGCGTTCCATGGATTTTGGTGTCTGATTTTTTTTTTAATTCAGTTCAAAATACTTTCTAGTTTCTGTTACCTCTTTGATCCAGTTACTTAGTTATGTGTTACTTGGTTCCATGAGTTACTTAGGTAGATGATTGTTTTCCAGACATATTTTTGTTGTTGATTTCTTATTTGATTGTTTTGTGATCAGGGACATGTTTTGCATAGATTAAATCATTTCTACCTAATCCTTTTACTAATATGGTCTTAGAATATGCTCTATTTTGTTAAGAATGGTGGTGTTCAGGCTGACTGTATTTTGATTCTCTGTCTACATGTCCTATAATTTATTGAATAAGGGCTATTGAAATCTCAGATCATATTTGTGTATTGCTATATTAGTTTTTGCAATTCTATTGGTTTTGCCCTCGAGTGTTTTTGAAGCTGTTACTGGGCACATACACATTCAGGGTTGTATATCTTCTTGATTAATTGAACGCACTGTCATTATGAAATGAGCTGATTCGATACATGTGCAGGCAACGTATTATATCACTGGTGTAAGAACCCGAGGGTGGGAATATAAACTAAAAGTCATGAAGGAAATCTGTTCAAAAACAGAGAACGGATGGGACGAAGGAAAGGAGAAAAGAAAAAAACAAAAATGTATGTATGTATGTATAGAGGAATATACATGAATATACATATGTGCAGGAGGGCTAACATGGTTCTACTATTGTATTATATCACTTAATGCTAAGCAATAATCGAAGACAGGATATTAGATTAATAGTGTATATCTGTATGTGTTAGCCTGAACACACACTTCGAAGATAACAATATGTAAAGCAGCAACA
>PVLD010017616.1:0-41349 GCA_004027595.1 Dinomys branickii
CAGCCCAGCCTCAAACTCACAACAATCCTACTGTCTCAGCCTCCTGAATGCTCGGATTACAGGTGTGTGCCACCACACCTGGCCAGGATTATACCTTGCAGCTCTTAGTTTCTGCTAACACTCTCATCTCAGCCTTCCCTCCGTGATTCTAGGCCTCTCAGATCTGAAACCTGAACCCGGTACATGTACAGCTAAAGCCCTCACATACTACTAATGTTTAGGGGGATCTCGATGATGAGGTTTCTGATTCATGTTCATGTCTTGCTTAGCCAAAGAAAATACAAATGTCTACAAAGGAAGGCTGAGACCTGGACTTGGTCCCCTGGTACCCAGGGTGCAGTTCTGAGCATATGATGGGTAATAATTCCCAACTTCTCAGGGCTCTTGTTTTATCCTCCTCTAGCAGAGTGAACCTCTGAGCATCCAGATAAAAAAAGCAAGGTCTGGCACATGCAGACAGATGGCAGGAGCAGGGATAAAGGAATAGACCAGGCACTGGACCGGATGCTTTGCTTGGATTATCGCACTAGTTTCTGTTATGGCTCCATAAGTAGGAATGGCTGCAGATTAAGAAACTATGAGATGGACAGAGGTGAAGCCACTTTCCTTAGAATACAGAGGCAGAGCTGGGAGCTCAGGTTCTTTTCTAAAAGCGCTATGCCTTAACTGCCGACCCATCTCAACTCCTGCTGCCACCAGGGCTGGGAACCTCCCTCTGATCAAGACCTCAGACCTGCCAAAGAAATTGGCCTCCTTAATATCCGTGGTGGTGTTGCAGTGGCCACAGTAGCGGAACTGGTAGTCATAGCTTCTCTCTCGCAGTACCATCTCATCTTCTGAGATGGAGTCCTTGCGGCTTGTGCTTCGGAGACGGACAGGGGCACCACCGCCAGCTCCCTTCTTCTCCTCTGGGGACAGAGATCAAAGAAAGGTGAGGGTCCTCGCCCTCCTTCCCCCAACTTCCCAGTGGCCCTCTTTTAGCCCAAATACTGGCAGTGTGAGGCTACCTGCCTTTACGCTTACTCTGGCAAACTGGGAGAACCCTGTGGGGAAGACTCAGCATTGGGCTCTGCCACCTTTTAAGGACATTTAAAAGGAGACTTTTGATGCAGGGAGAGTCCCAGCTCAAGTCTTCAAGTAAAGACCTAGAAGTCCCAGGGGTGCACAGGCTCTTGGTATGTTTGCATGGATGAGACAGGCAGGGTAAGGCAGGGGGAGGCACTAGCATAGGGAGCCTGAATGGGTGGCTTTTACAGACAAATTCATAGCTCTTAAGGCAATAAGGACTAAGTTTTATTATAGATCCCAACTGTGACACTGATTGACAGGTAAATCATGCTAGCTTCCTCGGTTCCTGAGAAGGCCATGTTCCTGCCTCCTTTGGCGCCCTTGGACATGCTTATCCCCATGCAGGGACAATTTACCTCCCACAGCCACCTTATGTCCTCCGCATCCCTCTCACTTTGACTTGTATGTCTCTTCCTGAGGAGCGCCGACTGCTGTCGAGCCTCTCCTATATGCTCACGCCACTCAGGGCCCCGCCTCTTGTCCTTCCTGTCTTTCCTTCAGGGCTCGTTCCTTCACTGGGCTGTGAACTCCACCAACAGTGAAATCACATCTGATGGGGTCACAGCTGTATCCCCAGTACCAAGCACGGTGCCTAGTACATGACAGGTGTCTGCTAGTCATTCATTAGACATGTGAACTAATCCTATGGTTAGTAAATTGCAAAGGAGAGCTGAGGATCTGTGTCTGCCTCCTGTGAGCTCACCTTCCACGTTTACAGATCACACTATCATGACCCAGCTCACTCTCCAGCACTAGTGAGCTGGGCACGGTCTTGTGCAGGTGAGCAGTGGGCTCTGGGGCTGTGCTGTGCCTACAGCCACCACCAGGTAGAGCTGACGATATTTCTACTGCACTGAGCTGCTGTCTGCTGCTGCACTTGCGGAGACCCCAACAAAGGTAATGATCAGCCCCTACCACTTAGCCCAGTGGAGCTACCACGGCCCTGTCCAGGAGCGGATGGGAAGGCCCAGCTGGAGCCAAGATGCCGCCTGAGCTGTTTACTTCTGCACCTGTGCTTTGAATATGCTAGAGCTAACCCTCAACAGAAACTCTCAGTAGGAAGTATTAGCATTCTCCCTTTTCAAGGGAGCAAACTGAGTCTCAGAGATACTCAAGGTCACATGGTTTCTGAATAGCATCTGAATTCAGGCCCCTCCAAACCCAGAACCATGTCCTCTCCAGAGTGTCATGTAGCACTGAAATAGGTGAGTGACAGTAACCCTTCCCCAGTGTCCACTCACCACCATCATTTTTGGAGAAGAGGGCGGCTGTGATGTCGCGGCCCAAGGCATCACAAGCGCTGCTGTGGGCCTGCTCCGGGAACTTCCCTTTGAAGTCATCCAGGCACTCCAGGGCCTCAGCCACATACTTGAGCTCAAAGAGGCAGCGAGCCAGGCGGAAGTGTGCCTTCAGGTGGCACGGGTTCAGGGAGATGGCCTTGAGGCAGTCCCTCAGGGCATCATAGTGGTCACCGTCCCTGGGAAGGCAGGGGTACAGCTTGGAGGTGTGGCCGGGTGCTAAGCAGGGGACCCACTCAGTCTCCTCCACCTCCTGCGGCCAACCCAGCCCGCCGCTGGCAGATTTCAGGGCGGGGGGCTCAGGGAAGGAAGAGAATCCTGGTTCAACCCAGTCTTCCCTCCTAGAAGTATACTAACGAGCAAACCCGGAACTTTCAGGCTTAGGGATGGCAAAAACGGTGTCAGGCTGCCCTCTGCTGGGCACAGACTGCAACTGTGCAGCCCTCACCCCAGGCACCCGCAGCTCTGCAGCAGAAGGCCTGGCATCCTGCCCATCTCAGGCTCCCCAAGCCCTCCTCTTTTCCTTCATCCACCTCCTCAAATACCCCTGCTGGCCTTCAAAGCCATGCCCAAGGCAGGGGGCCCTCAAGGACAGTTCTATGGTCTAGGGAAGCCAGAAGTGCCAGGCCAGGGACTCAGGGTCTGACCAGCAGGCAGCAAGCCCTCAGCCAGAACCCCCTCAGTCCTGGCTGACTGATCCGCAGCAGCTGTGGCCTCTACCTCCTGGGGCTGGAGGATGGGGCTGGACTGTCTGGCAGAGTCAGCTCTCTGGAAGCTGATGGTGAGGGGGCTGTAAACACTACCAGTCATTCCCACTCACTTCTCCAACCTCGAGTATGGATGAGGGGAAGTGGGAGAGCTTGGGGCGAGAAGTAAGTGGGAGGAGATAAAAGGAGAAGCTCCTCCTTCTCCCACTCTGTGCCAGAATAAAGGAGGCAGGCACCCCCAGCTCCCAGAGACCTGTCCTCGCCTCCTGTCTGGAAAGCCAGTCAGAACACAAGAATCACTTCTCCTTAGAAGCATATTTCTTTTCCCCCTGCAGGGCTGGGGTGGGCTGGGCTGAGCCAAGCCATAAGGAGCACTCCCCAGACCTGATGGCAAGGCTTGCAGCCCCCTGCATGGCCCAAACATGCCTGACGTGGGAAGGCTGCGCCTGCCCCTTCTCTCCCTACAGCATGCAGAGGGGCACCCAGCCTTGAAGCAGCTGTACTCAACCAGGAACCAGCAGCTCGGCAGCACGGGGCCGGCAGGAGACAGCCGCTTTGATGGCCAGGGCTGCGTCAGAATGAATGGCTATGACCATGGAGCAGGCGCTGTTTGGAAACCCAATTACTGCCCGCAAGGTGCCCCTTTGAGCTCCCGGGGAGAGCCAGACCAGAAACCAGCCAGGAGCCAGAGGGTGGGCTGCATCCAGAAGCAGATGGTAGCTCTGGGGAGACTGGCCTGGGACAGAATGTGACATTCTAGGGTTCACTGGCAAACATGTGGAGATGGGAGGAGAGAGCAGGCTGGCCCTAGGGCTCACCATCCTAAACACACTGCCAGATCAATCTCCCCGAAAGGACAGCCCCCCACACATCCGTCTCCTACATCAACAGTCTCCAGTAGCTGCCCATCATGCACTGAGTTCAGGCCAAACGCCACCGCTCTGCATTCCAAGCCCTTCCCAGGCCAGCCCCAGGCTACCTCACAGACTCATCCCCTGCCAGTGCCTTCCCCAACCCTCTGCTCCAGCCAAATGGAGTTGCCGTTCGGAAGCAAGCTCTTCAGGCAGTCCCCAGCCCCCACGCCTTTGTTCACACCGTCTCATCTCCCCGGAATGTCCTCTCCCACTGCCCCCTCCTCCTCCTCATGTCCTTGTCTGAGTCTGCCCACAGTTCAAGGCTTTCAGACATCATGTTTTTCTTTTGCTCTTTTTCTTTTTGCAGTGCTGGGGACTAAACCCAGGGCCTTTGCACTGAGCTATATCTCTAGCCCTTTTTATATTTTACTTCGAGCCAGGTTTTCATTAAGATGCTAACTGCCCAGGCTAGGCTTGAACTTTCAGTTCTCTGGCCCCAGTGTCCTGAGTGCTGGGTCATGAGTGTGCCCCGCCGTGTCTAATCATATCTGACCCGACTTTTCTGGATGCCAGCAATGCTTCAGGCTGGGCGTGGTGGCACACACCTGTAATCCAGTACTGCAGAGGCTCAGGCAGGTGTACTGCCATGAGTTCAGAGCCAGCCTGAACTATATAACAAGACCTATCTCAAAAACCAAACCAAGCCAAACCAAAACCAAAACCAAACAGCACTTTACCTAATCATCAGGCTCACTGCGTCCTGCCTCTCTGATGCTGAAATATGGACTTTAACTCCTGATTAAAGACTGGGTGCCCTGGGGCACAAGAACTCAGAGTTACAGAATTCCACATCCCTAGTATATAGCATTTGCTAGGAGCTCAGAGAACAACTTGAGAACAAAGATGGACTAGAAAATCATCACTCTCTTTTAACAAGAACAAAGACAAAAAACTGAGCTCTCAGTCTAGAGCCTTGGTGAGGACTGCCACGTTCTACCCAACTGTTGGTACAGAGAGGTGAAACACCTCAGGATGGCCCTAAAATGGGCACCTCCTAGACTTGGGTGCTACCTGAGTCCTGGCCACACTCCTGATGCCTGAGCTAAGGCCTGTAGGGACAGCATCTCCCCTACCCCCTACTTACTTACTGACTTGGGTGGGTTTCTTAAGCTTCCCCTGTCTGCCTAGTTTCAGCCAGACGATGGCACACCAGCTGGCCTGTCTGTCTGGGCAGAACTGGCGGATGCCAGACGGAGCAGAAATGGCTGTGGGCCCAGCTCCATCCATCTCCAGTCCTGGCCCTGGCTGGGGGGTGGGGGTCTGCCTGCTTGCCTGCCTGCCTGCTGGTGCTGCACGCATAAAGGCTGGGGGCCCTGATGGTCCCCAAAGATGGGGGCTCCTTGGACCTACTATCATTTTCTAGCATGGGCTACACTGGTCTCAGATCTCTTGGCCCTCACTTGTGCTTGCTCTAGTGGGTCTAGAGCATAGAAGCAAGCCATGGGGGCAAGGAGTTACGGGATCATTTTAGACATGTATCAACTAAATTCATCAAACCCTTCATTTCCCCCCACTAAGATTCCACTGTTCCCTCAAAGACCAATTTAAGATCCAGTTCCCCAACAACTGGGATTAACCTTTCAGCTCTCACTTCCTCAGTGGCCACTGCACTGCTCACAAAGCAACACGCTGAGCTTCCTTGGTGCGTCAGACCGGGGTCCTGGTGTATTCGCCTGCTCTTAGCCTGGGGGTGGGGAGGAGAGCGCGAGATCAAGGAACCCTAAGTGGGAGCAGGATGCTACAGCCACCTTTCCTGGAGGCCTCGGCAACAGGGCTCCATCAGGCCCACGGCCCTGAAGTTCAGCTGCTTCATCCCTTCTCGGCCAAGTCCTCTCTGCAGTGCCCACTCACCACTTGCGCTTCATGTAGGCAGCGGCTCGGTTCCCGTAGAGCATGGCATTGTGAGGAGCCCTCTGCACAGCCTTACTATAAAGCTGGATGGCCTGGGTCCACTGCTGGCAGGCAAATGCCTCATTGGCTTGCTGCTTCACGCGCTCCAGATACGGGGGCAACTCCACTTGGGGGCTGAAGAGGAAAAGAGTCAAGGCAGATTAGCCAAAGGAGTGCGTGGCAGCCATCAGGCTGTCTTACATCGGCTTTCTTAGCCCCTAGAGTCTGCAGTGTCATCTAGAAGGGGACCATTCCTATCCCGGGCTTGGGTTGGTTTTTACCTACTACGATGAGAGGGAATAAGTACAATTCCCAACACTCTTGGCTGGTGGAAAATAAGAGGGGCAGAAATAATACTCTCGGGCATAACAGAAACTGACATGACCTGCCTCCACGCTGAGCTGAACCTTATGACCACCCTCGCCTCTCCGATAGATCTCTGTGGAGAATTCTTCTCTCTCAAGGGCTAAAAAATTTGAGAACCTATATATATCCAAAGTCCAGCATAGGGTCTAGCAGAGGACAGAGGCATGAACATCAACTGGACAGAGAACAATGTAATAGGGAAGGACCATTTATGTGGGAATCTCTTTTTGGAGAGTGCTCAGTGCTAAGAGGCAGCTAGCCCTGGGCCCTACTCCAGCTACGAAGGGGCTGGAGCTTCAGTCTCAGCATGACTTGGGACCACCAGCCACCCTCTAAGTCTCTCTGCTCCAGTCTCTACCCTTGGGATGTGTGCCTGGTTGCAGGTCAGGATGAAGGTTAACAGAACATGTCCTTTTCTCTAATCCATAGGTGTAAATGAGGATGGAACACTGGACAAGTCAGCTGGCCCCACCTGACGTGGCCTGTACTCTCTGGCAGCCGGAAGCCATTGCTGTGAAGATGTAGGCCATTAGACACACCGTTGGACACACCGTTGGTGGACATCTTGCCATTCTGGACTTCTGACACAAATGGAGAGAAATTAAAAAAAAAAAAACTCAGGAGGAGTTCCCAGTTTCTTCTCCATAGCCTTTTGGCTTCCACTACAGGGTCTGATGGTTCTACTGTGGGATTATTCTCTCAGGGTGAGACCCAGTTCCTGAGACCAAAGGACCAGCAGGCAACAGCGTAAAGAAAAGCCTGTGCGCCCTCTGCTGGCTGGCTGAGACACAGCGTTAGTTTAATCTCCTTCGCTGGGGTGGAGGAGGGAACAGCCTGCACCAACTGTAGGCACCAGGGAAAGTCCACGAACTGGCTGGACAGAGGAAGGCAGCTACCCGAGGTTCTCAGTAACCAGGCCTTGGGGAGAGCACATCTGCTCAGAGGAGGGGAAACGGGAGCAGTGCAAAGCTCTTGGGCAGAGCTCTCTGACTATTACTTGACTATTATTTTCTTACTGGAGTGACAGGGTCACTGAGATTTGTTCCTTTTGGAGCACTGCAACCAGAGTCCAGAGTAAAAAGGGCAGCTTCTCAGCAGAGGTGGCAGGTACTCAAGTTCCCCAACCTGCCTCGGCAGACACCGTGAGAAAGAACTTACCCCCTGAGGGATGGCATTTTCTAGGCAACAGGAAGGTGTATGGCCGCTGCTTGTAGGTCAAGTCAAACAAATAGACCTAGAGTTGACAAGCCAAGAAGAGAGATGGAGGCTGTGAGACCAGGATGTGGCTGAACTACTAACAAGGCCATGGTGGTTCTTAAGGAACCAGGATCTTGCATGCAGTGAGCACTGACCATGAAGCAGACGAGCTAGCTTAGGAGATATTTCCTGGAAGCAAACTTCAGGGAGCAAAACATTCTGAGCTTCTGGTGCTTGGGGTGAGCTGCTTGATCTACCCAAAGCCCTGGTAAACTACCATCATTAATTAGAATCATATGTTTAAACCGGAAGGGTCCTCAAAGGTCTCAAAACCAAATGTCTCATTTTACAGGTGGAAAAACTGATAACTCAAAGGAGAAGCAACTTGTTCAAAGCAACATAACTGAGCCAGGAATGGTGGCACATGCCTGTAATCCCAGCATTTGGGAGGCTGAGGCAGGAGAATCACTGTGAGTCTAAGGCCAGCCTAAACTGCATAGTGACCTTCTCTCTCTCAAAAAAAAAGTTATTAAAGGAACACAACTGTTTACTTCTCTCAATAAATAACTATTATCTATTATTAACATTTTTTTTCTTTCAGTCCTGGAGATTGAACTCAAGGTCTTCACAATGAACTACATCCCCAGTCGTTTTAAAAATTTTTAGATCGAGTCTTGTGGAGCTGCCCAGCCTAGGCTCAAACTTGCAGTCTCGCTGTGCCAGCTGCCCGGAGGGCGGGAGTACAGGTGTGCACTGCCACAAACAGCCTCTGGCCCTGTCCTTCTGTGTATGCCACACTTTGTAAGCTCATCACCACTTCACCTGTCGTGTCTCCCGTCAGCCTGGACGGAGCACATTTGTATTTGTCCCCTCTATGCTTATCAGACCAGTCCACAGCGAGTGCTTAGTTTTAGAGAACGAATGAATTTATACAAGGATTATGAAATACCCTGAAACCACACAAAAAGAAGGTTTAACAACCTGCCATTATCAAAGAACATTTCTGCAAGCTGGCCCTAAACCACAGCCTGGCTGTACTCTCTGAGCCCCATGGATTTGCTCCTAGGAAAACAGAAGATGAGGAAACTGAGGCTCAGAGAAGTGAAGAGACATGCTCAGAGGCACAGTAAATAGCTGGTAGACAGAGGCCACTGTTTGAAGATAGGCCCATCGATTTCAGAGTCTATGTTCTTAACCAAATTATCACACTAGAAATGAAGAAAAAAATACCAGGCCAGCATACCTCTCTGGGAATCTTTATGTCACTTCTGTATTTTGCCATAATATCACTTACAATGAGGCTATTATTGTCTGTCTCTGGGCAGTGACAGAAAGTTCATTGCCCCGATTGCTGGGTATGAGATGATGGTGGGGCATAGTCACTTTCAGCAGCTGAACTTACCTGCTCCCCTCCCATGTTGACTAGCAGCTCTGTGCCATTAGGGCTGAAGGTCACATAGGTGGCAACCAGCACTCTCAGACGGTTGTTATAGTCAGGCAGCTTCACTGGCAGATGCCCTGTAGAGAATAAACCAATCATCCAAGGGTGCGGCTCCTAGTCCTTCTCAAAGGAGCAGATTATGTGAAGACAGCCACATTGAAAATGTTAGCAATCAACATCATAGAAGGAGCTATAAGCATTGGCCCTTTATTGTCAGCACTGGGTCAGTTGCTTTGTACACTTTAACTCAGTCATAAAAAGCCCATTTTACAGAAAAAAACTCATCAAGGTTAAGTAATTTGCCGAAGAGTGCCTAGCTGATCAATGGCAGAATCAGGATTAAAATCCACGTTGAGCTGGGCATGGTGGTGTATGCCTGCAATCCCAGTACTCGGGAGGCTGAGGCAGGAGGATCACTGAGTTTGAGGCCAGCCTCAGCTACAAAGTGAGTTCAAGGCTAGCCTGAGCTGCATAGCAAAACCCTGTCTGAAAAAGACCAAAAAAAAACCCCCAAAAACCAAAACAAAAACAACCCTTCCAAGTCTGTGTGACCCTGGCTCTAATGCCCTTGCTCTTGACCCATGCGCCCATGCTATGCCCTAAGACGACCAAGAAGGAGGCAGTATCCAGCCAGAAGTTTGAGGCCAGAGCCAGGCTGAAGCCTACCTGCTACGTAATACTGGGCTGCACCATCTGGAAGGGGTTTCTGCCTGTCACAGAAGGTGTGCACACCTGCTGAAGGGCTCTGCTTCATGCTCTTTCTGGTGAGAAGGAAAATCAGACAGGTTAAAACTGTAGCACTGCCCCTGGAGGAAGACCACACTCCCTAGAGAAAGCTTAAATTTGTGTGCCTGAGAGATACAGAAGACATCTTCTTCCTTACCTAAGTGACTCCCAGGTCTGCCCACTAGACAGCTATGGACAGCTATCACAGTTTTGCCAAGGAAGTTCTGTAAACTGTCTGGAACCTTAGGGCTACCTCATTATTCCCAGTTACAGATGGGAGCGCCCTTCAAGGCACATAGTGTGGGAAGGGCAATGGTGGCCACTTAAACCTGTGAATGAAAGTGAAGCAGGCTATATGCTGCTGCACTTGTCCGTAGAATCACAGAAGGCCCAGACTTTGGGAGCCTCTCAGGTTTGGGACTTATTCGGGAGCTGTGGGGTTGCTCTGTATATTCTAGTTTTTCTTTCTTAAAAAAGAATAAAGTAAAATTACATGTATTGGCTGGGGATATAGCTCAGCAGCATAGCGCCTGCCTGGCAAATGCAAGGTTGTGAGTTCAGTTCCCGGTACAAAAACAAAAAAACATGTATAAGACTGTAACTCTGCATTCAGTCAATCAATTTTTAAAGTTCACATACACATACATATAGATACAAACACACTTTAAAAAGCAGTGATGGCAATGAGGGAATGTGCCAGCAGCTTCCAAGGGACTTGCCCACAGGAGACTTAGCTGCTCATACCTGTGGTTATGGATCATGCGAATGTCGTAGAGCCTCACAAAAGGGCCACTGGCCCCTACCGCCAGGCAGTTGTTGTCCTGGGGATTGACTGTGAGGCACTTGGCCTCTACCAGCTGGCCGCAGTACTCTGTCAGATCAATCAGCACCTCTGAGTGCTTGCTGTTCTCCCGGAGGTCATACTGGCTGCGAGAGAGAAGAAAATGAGGGTTCCGGGTCCTTATGTGGAAGGAAGGGCATGTGCCAAATCCATGCACAAGAGGATTGGGAGCACTGGATGCCTCTGTAAATAATTAAAAACCACTCCCTTTTTTAGTGCCTATGGTGTGCTTGGTGCCTGCAGCACGCTTCCCACAGTTTTACCCTAATACACCCCCTTGCCCTTTGGGTGTACACTGCACTTACTTTACAGGTGCTGATATTACTGCTATCGTTGTACGACCACTAACACTAACTCTTACTGAAAATGTGCTTGGAGCCCAGGACTATCCCTAAGTGTTCTACATGCATATTGAATTAAATCCTGTACTAGCCCTACTACCACTAGAATACTGAGTTCCAAACAAGTTAAATAGCCTACCTGGGAGACACAGCTAGTAAGTGCAGAGCAGAGTAAGTTACTAAAACTGCACATAAACTACTTTGCTACCTTCCTTCCTAAACTAATTACCTTTATGAGACAAAAGAAGTATGGAGATGACAGCACAGGGAATCTGAAGAATCTCTAAGAGCTACCAAGGATGAAGGCCAGCCTCACAGTACAAGTAATGCCAAGACACTGAGCAGCAGCAAACTCTTACTGCTCCAGCCGGGGGAACTTTGCTGCTGCCAACACACAGGTACCTGGACAGTGGGAAGGGACGTCGCCCACAGGCTCACCCACCTCTCACCTAGACACCTGTAACAATCTCTTCATTGTTCGCCTTGTCTTTCTAAGCCATCTTTACCAGATGCTCATCCTAAAATAGTTTTACGTCATTCATCTGCCCCCAAAATTGCAAATTCTTCAACACTTTTAGTATGAGTTTATTTTGAGTTTACTTTTACCAAACTCCACAGTCTGGTTTTTAAACCTGTTTCACCAGAATTCTTTTATCCTGCATGTGTCACTTTTATCCCTGCCGTCCCAAACTCTACTCATGCTGGGGAATCCACTCTGTTTTTCCTTGCCCATATAAATCCCATCTGTTCTCACCCAGCTTATGTTCATCTGCTCTGAGGACATCTTCCCTGATTGCGGCTATGCCTAAGTCCTTAGGATCCTACCAATGCCCTAAACACTTGGTTTCTGCCACCTGGCCCTGCCACAGCCTGCTCAGTCAAGGTCAGTAAGTGCATCATAGAGTTGGTCATGCCACTGACCACTAAGTGCTCTGTCTCCTATAGACCATGCTAAGGTTTGATATGCTCTATTTCAATTTTAATGCTCACATCGGCAAAGAAGATACTATGATTGATTATCTCATTTTATAGGTGAGGAAACAAAAGTTCAAGGATCAAGTGACCTTAACATCATACACTAAGTAAAAGACCTAGGATTTGATCCCAATTCTGGCTTCAGTGTCACACTTATAATCACTACTTTATAGTTCCAATGACTTAAGACAGATACTTCTCTGTAACAGGGAAGACAGCACAAAGGCCTACTCCAGGAAGACAGATTACAGCAGGTTGAAGAAATGAGGAAAAGCTCTAAGGCCACACCAAGGAAAGAAGCTAAAGAAAGGCAGTGGCAGCCAGGCATTGCAGTGTGCGCAGCAGCCCCAGTTACTCAGGAGGCTCAGGCTGAGATGGGGTGGTTACTTGAGCCCAGAAGTTCAAGAATAGCCTAGCTGACATAATGAAATCTTGTGTCCCCCTGAAAAAATACAAAAACACACAAAAAACCAAGCTGGTGTATGGGGCACCCACCATTTGGGGTGTGGTTCAGTGGTAGAATGCTTGCTTAACATGCTTGAGGCTCTAGGGTACATTATCCCCCCCTGGGGGGGCACCATTTTAGGGTGCAGCCTAAGCAGATGCAAATATGTAACAATACAAGGCACTGGAAAAGGAAACAGTCTACTTTCCCATTTCTGGTTGGCTCTTCCCATCCCAGGCATCTGCTCACTGATCACCTGTTCAATAGAAATGTGTCAAATACCTCTGTGCTAGTCACTGTCCTAGGGATACAACTAAGGAGACAGACTTGGAGTTACTCTCGGAGTGTTTACTACTCAGTGCAGACACACACACAAAAGTAAAGCCAGAAGTAAAAACAAAATAACTACAGGTGGTGATCAGAGTTATAGAGGATGCAATTAAGCTGGTAAATCAGAATACTATCTATTTACTTTTTTTTTTTCCTGAGACAGGGTAGTCTAGGCTGGTCTTGAACTCAGCAATCCTCCTGCCTCAGCCTCCCAAGTGCTGGGATTACAGAGGAATGCCACTACACCTATATCTTTCTTTGTGTGTGTGAGGGCACCAGGAACAGTACTTAGGACGTCACACTTGCCAGGCAGGTGCTGTGCCATTAAGCTAAATCCCTGGCCTTCATCTTTTCTTTTCTTTTTTTTTTTTTAAACAAGACAAGGTCTCACTGATATCTACTTTAAACAGATTGGTCAGACAAAGTGCTTCTGAAAAGGTGACTCAAGCTGATCCCCTTGGTGATAAAGAGACAGATATGAAAAGGGCTGGGACAGAGAATCCCAGGTAAAGGAAACAGCAAGTGTGAACATCCAGCAACGACAGACAGCTGAGCACGTAAAGTGATTCAAGAAGGCCCATGGGCTTGGAGGTGGTCCAGGGGAGGTAACGAGAGGAGGGTAAGAACAGGGTAAGCAAATATTCCCCATTGGGTTTGTGCGAAGACAGCTGCCTTGGGCAGACAAATGAAGCTGGAAATCTGCTGGCAGGAGGAGCTGGGCTTATGAAAGGAAGTATCATGCGATGGAGAGTTACTATGAGTTAGGAGCAAGGGAAGCAAAGGCCACTCCATACCCAGAGCCTTACCGGATAAGCCCATCCTCCGCAGCACTCCAGAACGTGTTGGGCCACATGGGTGCCGTGGCAATGCGCTTCACCCGGTTTGTATGATCTCCAAACATGTGGATAGTCTCCTTTACTGTCAGGTCATGGACATGCACCTTGGAGTCAGCTGCCCCCGTGATCAAGATGCGGTCCCCAGCGTGAGGCAGGAACTGCTCAGGATAGATTGAAGAAGGTATTGGCAGATGATGGGGGTAGAGATGGTCAATGAAGATGAGCCTGAATGTCAGCACCCCATTTCCCTCTCCACATCAGAAAGAAAGATAAGAAAGTGAGCTCATCGAGACAACTCCCCCACAAAAAACTCTGGGTAAGGGGCTGGGGATATAGCTCAGTGGAATAAGCGCCTGCCTAGCAAGCTCAGGGTCCTGAGTTCGATCCCCAGTACCGCAAAACAAACAAACAAACAAACAAACAAACAAAAAAAACTCTGGGTAAGTAGTAGCCTATAGGTCTAAAGGTCAAAATCAAGATACATACCTTCACATTTCAGAGTGGTCATGACCTACCCAAACTGGACTACATGAGGGACCCTTTTCCTTTGATTCTTCCCCTGAGAAAAGCTGAGTAAATGGTGATCACAGCTGTTATCATTTACTAAAAGTTTATCATGTAGTAGACAAGGAAACTACATTATCTTACTGAAACTTAAAACAATCTCATTACAAGTTGAGACTTAGATGCTAGAAGTGTAGCTCAGTGGTAGAGCACATGCTTAGTATGCATAAAGGTCCTGGATTCAATCCCTGGCATCTCCTCCAAAAATTAAAGTAAAAACTTAAGGTTCTGCATTAACATGCAACAGGACTACATTAAACCTAATTCTGACTCACAGCCAAACTGCCTCACAATGATTATTTATTTATTTTTGGTTCAGGGGATTGAACCAAGGGCCTTGCGCACATTAACCATATGCTCTACCACTGAACTACTCCTCCCAGCCCATGATGGCTACTGAATAACCTAGGGTTTAAGTAATTAATTCTACAATGTAAAGAGAGTTATAAAAGAGTAGGTGTTTCATATTGCTTCAGCTATTTCTGGAGAACAATCTGGCAATAGGTAACAAAAATAAAAACTATTCCTATCTTCTGACCCAAAACTTTCACTTCTAAGAAATAATCCAAAATGGAAAGGGACCTGAACAAAAATATAGGCAATACTCCTTACATAAGCAGAGTTGACACAGCTCAAATGTTGGATTTGGAACAGCTGATCATCAAGAGATCTACCTCTACACAGCTATTATAAGGAATGGGATCCCCACCATCCTGATGCAGTTGAGAACTCAGTACTTCAGAGAACAACCAGCACAAACAAAATAGTCACAACACTATTTTGAATAATAATTTTTGAGAAAGTATTAATTCTATCACCTAACTTTTGTTTTTCTTTGAGACAGGGTTGAGCTATGTAGTCCAGGCTGGCCTCGAACTCATGATCCTCCTGCCTTAGCCTCCCGAGTGCTGAGATTACAGGCATGTACCACCACGCCTGGCTTCTATCACCTAATTTTGAGAAGAAAGTATTTGGAGGTGGTGTTAGTTGGGTTTTTCTCTAGAATTCAAAAGATTAAAATATCTTGTTTCTCTTTTTAACTGAAAAGTTCCTCTCAACTCACACCAAGGCTGAGCAGGGGTGTTGCCAAGTGGGGCATCATTCTGCATTTAAACAGATGAGACCCACTTGACTTCAAATGTTCACAGAAGAACGATTCTCCTTTTCCATATATGCTTCTTCACTGCTCAGTAGGACAAAGGATGGATGAAACAGAATTCTATCGTGTTTAGGGGCAACCAGTAGTCTTTCATCCTGTCTGGAGATAGCATTTAACTCCCTGCATAGCAGAAACAAGAAGGTTAGCCCTCCTCACGGGCCGGCGCTGCTGCCGTACCTGCCACACACGGCAGTTGCCACCAGGGGGAGCACGTGGGTGAAACACAGTAACTAGTGTTTTGACTACCTAAAGAAAGCACAATCCTTTTCCACTTTTTTTTTTTTTTAAATAAAACAGAAGAAGAAACTGTCACAGTCTGGGTATAAGTGCCTTGCTCAAGGTCTTACCATTAAGGAATTTTAAATCTGCTGTCAAATTCTGGTCTCTGAACGTTTTGTGTTGAAGGGTTCGGGTTCCTTTTCCTAGGTCTGATCACACAGATCTAAAGTAAACTACCACTTTGCAGGGACAGCGGTCTCTATTGGTCAGGTAAGAGACGGAATGTCATTGTTTTGTATTAAAAGTCACAGAAATTCACCCAGAATGGGCCCTTGGAACAGGTCAGAATCAGAATTTGGGAAAGAGGAAGGATTTAGGGAAAGAAGTGGGTTTTCAGTTCTAATCTACTTTATGGTTCAGTTACTTTGTCATGTCTCTTGATATGAATTAGGAACTCATTTCTTAGATTAGCAAGGCTTTCTGGTGGCCAGCCTGCCTCTCCTTCACCTCCACTGGAGACTGCCAGAGTGGGAAAGGCCCTTCCTCACAGGTCACTTCCTTCAGCCTTCACCTAGCAGACAAAGCGCCCGATGAATGGATACTCTCAGCACTGTGACAGTTACACATCCACAGAGGGCTGTCCCACCTTTTCCATATAGCCCTACGTATCAAACAAGCCTTCCCTTCCCCAGGACCACATGTGCTTCTGTGGGCTCATGGCCATCTGTCCTAAGTTTGTTCCCTGTAATCAAAAAAGACAAGTCTCATGTCACTTTCACAAACAGGTCTTCAAATGTCTATAGTGCCTTTCCTGCCTCTTCTCAGCTCAGCTCCCCTCTACCAACAAGTCACAAGATTTACTTCTTATAAAATGATAGAACAACCAAAAGAACCTGTGTCAGATGCTTCAAAAAACCAGCTTAAATACTGCATGGTTTCTTTTACATTAGAAATCTGAAATATAAAGAGCAAAATAAAAGATCAGTAACAGGAAAAAAGTAGGTAGGTCTTTTACAAAAGGGAAGGGAACCAAAGATGGAGGGAAAGAGGAAGGGGAGGGACGAAGAAAGAACGTGTGCTGTGCACATGTGCTGACGTCCCGTGAGGGACGCGATCATCATGTGCTGAAGCACGTATAAAACATAAAAACGGAAAAAACATTCAGGCTGGGTCTAGTGTCACATGCCTGTAATCTAAGCACTCTAGGAGGCTGGGGTAGAAGCATCACAAGTTTGAGCCCAGCCCGGGCAATTTATCAACTTAGGGAGACTCTGTTAAAATTAAAAGGGGCTAAAAAAAATTAAAAGGGGCTGGAGATGTATCTCAGTGAGAAGGCCCTGGGTTCAGTTACCAGCGCCATAAAAAAAAAGGGGGGAAAAAGAGGAGGAAACAGGTTCAGAGAGGTCAGGTGATTTGTTTACTTCACACAATTTCCAAGGGGCAGTCAAGGGAGTCAACCCCAGGTCTGTCTGATCCCTAAATTCACTCTCAGAGCCATTCCCCCATCATCACTGCTCACATAAATATAAATCCATCTTGAGGTGACTTCTTGGCTCTAAAAGAGGAAGAAGAGCATGGAAAAGAGATGGCGTTTCAAGTATCTACAGGGGGTGCTCGGCCCACAGGCCATCTGTGACACCACGGTGGGGCACAGGGGACACACGCAGCAGCGTGACTGTGCCCGCAGCCAACAACCTTCCTCCGCGCTGTGGCTTTCACACTCACCTTGACAGAGAAGATATTTGCAGTGTGTCCTGTGTGCATGGAGAGCAGCTTCTTGTGGTGCAGCGGGTCCCACACAATTGTGTGCTGGTCATCAGAACCAGAGGCCAGCAAACTACAAGCAGAGTGAGAGGCTCTGACCTCTTCTCATGTTCCCAGGTCCCTTCCCCACTTTCACATTCCTAAAGGAGTTGGGCCACACAGAACTCAAAGAACAGTAAATGTTACAGAATTTAAGGTTATTTTATAACTATTAGTAGTTTCTCTTCTATTTTGTCCTAAGAATTTCTCAGTATGCCTAAATATACTGACATTTAAAAAAACAGAGTTTGGGTGGTCATCCAAATTTGCATCTTCCTCTGATTAGTGACTTAAGCCCGTGCTGATAACTATGGGGTTTGCTTAGGAAGGGTCGCGGTGTCTTTTCACTCTGATTCACTCTTTTCCTTAGGTCACCTGCGAGGACGGGTCCTCTTCTCCATGGCCCTCACCCTCTTCTCCATCACCCACTAGCTCATACTTACTCTCCTTTCTCATTCCACTCCAGACAGTTGACACATCCTGAGTGACCCTGGGGGAACAACGGGGAGGGACAAGAACAGAGCTGGTTACGAGGGTTTCCTAGGGAAGGCGACACTGAGCGGAGGGGCTGGACACACGAGCTGGCCTTCTGTCTTCACCGTTTCCAGGACATGTGGGTGGCCAGAGCCACCTAGAATGTGTGGCATTTTACAATAAGTACTTTCATACTCACAATTTCATTTGACACTCTGAGCTTTAAAGGACAGAGTTCATCAATCTCATTTTGCAGAAAAGTCAACTAAAATTCAGGTAGCAGTTAAGCAGTAGAGATGAGATCCAAAAAATTTATCTTTTACTGCTAAAAGGGATATGTCAACAGTCCCTTTAGGGCTGGGGATATAGCTCAGTGGAATAAGCGCTTGCCTAGCAAGCGCAGGGTCCCGAGTTCGATCCCCAGTACCGCAAAAAAAAAAAAAAAAAAAACAGTCCCTTTAAAGGACAGCCCTTGCTATAGAAAATTTGCTCAGAGGACCATCTGGTCCAATGGAAGGATAATCTTTCAAAAATTTAGGACATGTTTACCAACCACTTACTATATGGCAAGTACAGTTCAGACACTGTGGTACGCCAGCAGACAAAGTAATGTCCCTGGTCTTTGGACGCTTACTTCATGTAAGGAGAATGGGCTACGGTCTTGATCTTGGGGGTTTGAATTGAGAAACATGGAGAGACTGAGGTAGTTAATAGCAGACACTGAAGTTGAAAGCGTGCATAGAAATCATAGCATGGCTAGAGTTGTGAGGATGCACAATTCATGAATAAACAGGCGGTATGAAGGAGTGGACATGTGTCTTCCATGCTCAGAGTGTAAGTCTCTAGCCATTCTCACACACTCCTCTGTTTTTCACCTTCTAACCTTTTTTTTTGAGACAGGGTTTTGTTGTGCAGTCCAAACTGGCCTCGAACTCACTACACAGCCCAGACTGTGGCAAACTTGTGGCCTCAAACTTGTGGCAATCCTCCTGCCTCAGCCTCCCGAGTGCTGGGATGACAGGTGTATGCTACCACACCCTGCTGCACTTTGATATATATTGAATTATTATTTCCCTGCTCCAAATCAAACCAAGTGTTTCAGGAAGCACAGATCCGCTGTCCTCGCCAGTGATGCGTTCAGCAACTTAAGCCTACACCAAATACAGTGTGGTGTTCACTCAGCCATAGGAATCAACTCTGAAGTGAACCTCTGACCACAATTAGATGCAAGTGGGAACAGGTGCTATAAGCTTCTGGAAAATCTTTCTCATTCTTAGAAGAGTCTATGGGAGAAATGCCTTTCTTCCTCTGAGTGTCAGCACTGACTGAAACTTGGAATTGCTGCACACATTTTACCATCATGAAGGAGGCTACCCTGAGGATAAAATCAACAGACTGAGAACTTAAGCAAGGGAACCAGAGAAAAATAGCCAGAATGACCACACTAACCAACCTTGACATCTATCTACAGCTCCCCTTCCAGTTAGGTGAACCAATCAGTTCATTACTGTTTGAGGCAATGTGAGTTAGAATGTTCACTTGTGGCCCCAAGTATCCTGAACAGTAATTCCCATCCGGGGTTTCAGCTCTTAGCTTGTAGGTACTTCCTTCAAGATGCCCGCTGTCCTGTGAGTTCGGGCGGGGGGACGCTTCTCCCGGGCCCCTGCCGTCACGCTTCAGTGTGGCTCTGTGCTGACGTGCTTCTTTTCCTTCCCCTAGACTGGACCCTGAGAGGACAAGTGTTGTGCATTATGTTTACTACGTCCCCAAGGCCCGACACAGTGATTGGCCGGTATCTATGGCCTAAATGATCAAATGAGTTCAGTGGGAAGAGTGGGAAAATTAAAGAGATATGGACAAGGCCAAGGCTGATCTTCCAAATGACTAGTCAGGTGGTTCCTCTATCTTCCTGTTCCCTCTTACCCCTTGTCCTGTAAGGGTTCTCATCTGGGCGGAACGTCGTTTCTTCCCAGTTCTCTACTTGGTTACATGACTGACACCGCTCTGCTCATGCCTGGTAGACTGCTTGCTGACTGTAGGCTTCTTACCTTCCCTCAGCTTGGATGAAAACCCCACACATATGTTCAGTCTCAGTTTCTGGGTTGGATCATTTCTTTCCCTAGTCCTTGCATTTTCCCACCAGGCTGTAAATTAATTGTGCCCAGGAGGTCACAGCTTCACCCTGGAATCTCCAAGAGAAGCAAAAGCCTTGAATGACTGTCACTTAGTGAGATATAGTGAACATAATGCACAACACTTGTCCTCTCAGGGTCCAGTCTAGGGGAAGGAAAAGAAGCACGTCAGCACAGAGCTGGGCACAGCGTTAAGCTAAGCATGTGGGGCAGGCAAAATAATGGCCCCCTACAGATGTCCCTGTTCTAATTCTCTCAAACTTGTGAATACACTATTTTAGGTGGCAAAAGGGCTTTGCTGACATGATTGAGGTTAAGGACCTTAAGATGGAGAGATTATTCTGGATTATCTAGGTGGGTTCAATTGAATCAACTGAATACTTAAAATTAGACAATCTCTGTTGACTGCAGACAACTAGGGAGATGGAGGTGTAAAAGGAACTGGGCCACTATTGTTGACCCTGAAGGCAGAGGAAGGCCCTGGAGCCAAAAGATGGGGTAGCCTCAAGAAGGGGGCAATTCAAGGAGATGGACTGTATTCTCCAGCCATAACTGCCAATACCTTGACTTTAGTCAGTAAGACCTGTGTCATACTCTGGTTTCTCTTCAGATCGCATAAATCTTTCCCCTTAGTAAGACCTGTGTCAAACTTCTGACCTACATTACTATAGGATAACAATTCACATTGTTTTGGCTGGGCATGGTGCCTCACACCTGTAATCCCAGCACTCAGGAAGCTGAGGCAGGAGGATCATTGTAAGTCTGAGAACAGCCTGGGCTACAAAGTGAGCTCAAGGCCAGCCTGAACTGCATAGTGAGATGCTGGCTCAAAAAGACAAAAAAAAAAAAAAAAATTACATTGTTTTGAGCCACTACGTTTGTGGTAGTTCACGATGGTAACAATAGGGAATGAATACATTACTCTTTACATTAAATACTTCACTGCAGAATTAAAGAAAAACACTGTCAAGAGAGGTTAGGCAGCCTGCTTAACATGGCGCAGCTACCAGAGACAGGATGCAGGACTGTAACTCAGGAGCTCAGGCTCTCCAGTACAATCTGAGAAAGGCATTAATGCTTCCAGAATTATGGCATTTGTTCTCAAATCTAAGCTTCTGCATGTTTTAGCTAAAAATCTAAGTACTCATAGGATAGTGAGGCAAGGCAACAACCGTAATTCACACTAGGAAGTTTTTCCTTACACTGAGCCTACACACCTGCAGTCTGTCCCTGCAAAATCTGTGCTAGTCACTAACCTGATACTAGACATTCTTATACATGCGAAGGCTATGTGATAAGAAAGAGAAATCTAGTGGGAAGGGGCAAAAAGATGAATCAACTCTACGAGTTCAGATTGTGGTTAGTGCTATGAAGAATAGGCTGGGCACAGCAGCCTGTGCCTGTAAGCTCAGCACACTGGGAGGCTGAGGCAGGAGGATCATAAATTCAAGTCTTTCCTGGGTAAGATATCAACAGCCTGTCTCAAAATAAAAAATAAAAGGGCTGGAGATATGGCTCAGTGGTAGAGTATCCTTGTATTTGATCCCAAGTGCCATAAAAAAAACGAAGACAAGAACAAAATATAATATGGTGTAGGACACACTTTAGATGTATTCCAGTGGTCAGAGAAGGCCTCTTTCAGGAAGTGATATTTGAGGAGAAATCTGAATACTGAGAAGAAGCAAATCACACAAAGATCTGAAGGAAAAGCATCCCAGGTAGAGGGAAGAACAAGCATAAAGATGCAAAAGCACAGGCCAGGTGTGTGTACAAACAGAGTAATGGCAATGGGACCAGAGCACGAGGAGGAAGGGAACAGAGCAAGATGAACAAGATAGGCTCAAGTACGTGAATAGAGTCAGGATCTGGGGGATGTTATAGGTCAGAGCAAGAAAGTCCAAGAGACCAGGAACCATGATGGACTTATTTTTTGCCATATTCACCTTTCAGGGTGTAGAACATTCCTGGCATATAGTAGGAACACAATATTTGCTGAAATTGTAAGTAAATTAGTAACTGCCCCTTATTTTGGACCTCTGGTGCCTCAAAGTGTAAGTTTACTCCATCATCTAAAGCTGACAACTTTTTCTGTAAAGGGCCAGATAGGAGATATTTTAGGCTTTGCACACCATATGGTCTCTGTCTGACTCACTCAATTCTGCTGTTGCATCACTAAAGCAGACAGACAATACATAAATGAATGAGTGTGGCTGTGTTCCAATAAAACTTTATTTATAAAAACGGGTGGCAGTAGACTTAAAAATCATATGGCAATGCAAAGGACCTAGAATAGCCAAAACAATCTTGAAAAAGAACAAAGTTGGAAGACTCACACTTTCCAATTTCATAATTTGTTACAAAGTGGTACTGGCACAAGGACAGACATTTGAATCAATGGAAGAGAGTTCATAAATAAATCCATACATCTATGGTTAATTGATTTCTATAAAGAGTGCCAAGGCAACACAATGGGGGAAAAGAATAGTCCTTTCAACAAATGCTGCTAGGACAACTGGATGTTCACGTGCAAAGGAGTAAAGCGGACACCAACTTCACACCATCTATAAAAATGGACTCCAAATGGATCAAAGACTTACATACATCTAAAACAATGAAATATTTAGAAGACAAGTTCAAATCTTCATGATCTTGATTTCTTAGACATGTCACCAAAAGCACAACAGACACAAGAAAAAACTGGAAGTCATTAAAATGCAAACTTTTGTGCATCAAATGCACTATGTCAAGGAAACGAAAAGACAACACAGAATGAGAGAAAATATTTAAGACTGTATTTCATTAAAGGACTCATAAATCCATAATAAAAAGACAATCCAATAAGAAAATGAATAAACATTTCTCAAAAGAAAATTATACACACATGGCCAATGAGCACATGAAAAGATCTTCAACGTCACTGGGCACTAGGGAGCTAAAAGTCAAAACTACAATGAAGTACCACTTCACACCCACTATGATAGCTGTGATAAAAAAGATAGATCATAAGAAGTATTAGTGAGGAGGCAGAGAAACTGAAACTGTTATATATTTCTGTTGAGTATATAAAATGGTGGTAACAATTTAGAAAACAGCTTGGCAGTCTTCAATTGCCTGCTAAATAATAAATGGATAGATAAAATATAGTGTTTGTGTATAATATTACTTGGCCATGAAAAGAAATGAAGTAGTGATTCACGTTACAACATGGATAAGCCCTGAAAATATGCTAAGTGCAAAAAGCCAGGCACAAAAAGCAACACATTGTACAACTATATGTATATGAGCTGTCAAGAGGAAAATCTATAGTGACAGAGAGTAGATTAGTGATTGGTGGAGTGAGACCAGGGATGGGAGATGGGAAGTGACTCCTAATATGGGTAAGAGGCTTCATTTTTTAGTTTTTTGAAATAAGGTCTCACTGTGTAGTCCAGGCTGGCCTCAAACTCGTGACAATCCTCCTGCTCAGCCTCTAGAATGCTGAGATTACAAGTGTGTGCCACCACACCTACAATCCCAGCCCTTGGGGGTGCTGAAGCAGGAGGATTGCTGCATGTTTGAGGGTACCCTGGGATGCATAGTGAGTTCAAGGCCACCCTGAACTACTTAGCAAGCCCTTGTCAAAAAAAAAAAAAAAAAAGAAAACGTCCTAGAATTAGCACAATAGAACTTTGTGAATATACTTAAAAACCACTGAACTGTACACTTAAAATGTAAAATGAACAGGTGGCAATCTGGATTTGGCTCACAGGCTATAATTTGCTGACTCTTGACTTAAAGGATAATCCTTAAAGTCTCTTACATAGTCAGATTTCCTTGTTTTTTTTTTTTTTGAATGTGACTATGTAATGAATTTGGTGTCTAGTTCACTTCTCTAAAATGGTATTATAAAACAAAACAAAATTAAAACTCTGACAAGTCTATGTTAGAATTACATTATACCATGCCTATGGAACTGCTATGGTCTATCAATTTTATTCAAAAGGAAATATACTTAGTTTGATATGACTTGGCTCCATAAATCTGTAATTTGAATTTATGTGCAAATTATACAACTAAAATGGAAACAAAAAACAGTCAAGTCAGACTGTCAAGGTGAGACACATAGTTGAGCTCCTATTTCCATGATTTCAGTATCTATGGACTCAACTAGTCATTGACAGAAAATATGGTTAGGACTACGATGGTTACCTCTCTACCGAATATGTACAGACTTAAAAAATGGTACTAGAGATACTTTTTACATAAGAGGCTTGAGCATCTGAAGATTTTGATATCTACAGGAAGTCCTGGAACAATCATACCAAGGGATGACTATATGCTTTATGCAATTTGCTTAAGGACAATATTAAAGCAAGAGAATGAATCTATAACAGCCAAAGAAGTATTTATTAAGCCTTTTAAAAAAGCAGATAGGCCAGACTTGGTGGCGCATGCCTGTAGTCCCAGCACTCAGGAGGGTGAGGGAGAAGGCCAGCCTGGGCTACACAGTGAATTCCAGTCAGCCTGAACTGCATAGTGAGACCCTGTCTCAAAAAAACGTAAAAGACAAAAACCAAAAATAGACTGAAAAAAGCAGACAGAGCCAGGCGTGGTGGTGCACACTTGTAACCCAGCATGTAGGAGACCAACGCAGGACTGCTGCAAGTTCAAGGCCAGCCTGGGTTACATAGCGAGTGCAAGGCCTGGGTGAAGAGGCCTATATAGTGAGACCTTCCTCAAAAAAAAAAAAAAAAAGAAAAGAAAAGAAAAAGCAGACAGAGGTGGGAAGAAGATAAATTCTATAGTCAATAAGGCCTCATATAAATTTTACCAGTTTACTTCTACCACTTATATGACCTCACAAATACTCAGTTTTGATTGGAGTGGTGCTGCATTCCATAATCCCAACATTCAAGGATAAGGTAGGAGAGTGGCTCTGAGTTTGAGGCCTGTTTCAACTATATAGAAAGACCATCTCAAAAACAAATAAACAAAATGCTGAGTTTTAATTATAAAGCGAGGGTCCTGTTCTGTCCTCTCAACAAGTGCTATGTGTCTAACCTTGCGCCAAGAAATTCCACAGGTGAGATCGAAGCGTGATCACAACTTTCAGAGTGAACGTGGAAGACCCAGCTGATCCAACTGAAAATGAAAGCAAGTACCTCCTCACCTGAAAGTGAGGGTTGCAGGCCATCAGCTGGAATCCCAGCTACTTGGCTCCTGTCTAGTTAGGACAATAAAATTCACTGTGCCAAGGTGAGCCAGCACTCATCCTGTGGAATGCTGAGGAAAGATCTTATAGGGCAAAAAAGTGCTTTGGTTAGAATTAATCTCAATTAATATTAAGTTTAAATTATTTAATCTCAACTTTCATACTGGCTCTCTTACTTGGTTGCTGCCACTCCGCAGTTCTTTGTACTTTTTCAGTGAACACTTTTAACTTTCTATTTTAAAGCACTTTCAAATGTTTAAAGTCATAATAGTACAGTGACAACCATACATCCTCAATTTATTGTTACCACTGCCATCTTTCTCTCCCTCCCTACTTCTTCTCTCTGCACCCACTCATCTGTATCCACACCCCTCGAGCTCAAGCACTTTTTTTTCCAGAGTACTTGATAATATGTGGTTCTTGACAATCTGTGGTGCTTAGACTGGAGGGCCTCTTATACTCCATCCTCATCTCTCTCTCCCTCTGATTGAACCCAGCCAGGGCCTTGCACAATCCAGGCAAGCACTGCATCAACAAGCTACATTCTCAGCCCTTTTTATTTTAATGAGACAGGGTCTCACGAAATGTGTAGAGAAGACCAGCTTTGAATTTGCCATCCTCCTTCCTCACCCTCCCAAGTAACTAGGATTATAGACCTGTGCCGCCAGCACTGGTTTTGTTGTGTATTTCTATTCTTTTTTCTTCCCGTCCCCTCCTTCAGCCCCTTTTGTGATACTGGGGACTGAACCCAACATCTCTGGACTGAGCTACATTCCTAGTCCTTTCTACGTTAATTTTGAGTCATGGTCTCACTAAACTGCTAAATTGCCCAGAATAGACTCAAATTTGTGATCTTCCTGTCTCAGCTTCCCAGAGGGCTGGGATGACAGGAGTATGTAACCACACCTGGCTTCAGTGTACATTTCTAAGAACATGGCCATTCTTTTACTTATCAAAGCCAGAAAATTTAATACTAGTACAGGATCAATATCTATCATATGATCCATATTCAAATTTCACCAATGTGTTTTCATTTTTCTGATCCAGGACCAATTCTGGGATCACAGAATAAAATTAGCTGTCATTTTCTTTTTGATTTCTTTGTCTTCTTCTTTTTTAGCAGTAGCAGAGATTGACCCTAAGATGCTTCAGCACTGAGCTGCACTAGGCCTTTTGGTTTGAGACCGGCTCTTGCTGAATCCCGCAGGGTGCACTCAAGCTTTCGATCCCCTCCGAAGGCTGGGGTCACAGGCATGCACCACCAGGGCAGGCTCCTGTGGGTTCATGTAATCTGGAGTAGTTTCCAAGTCCTCCTTGCTTATGACATAGATAATTTTGAAGAGTAAATCAGCTGTTCTAAAGAAATACCTTTCAGTGTGGATTTGTCTCATTTCCCCATTATTAGATTTAGGTATTACATTTTTTTTTTTTTTTCCGGGACCGGGGATCGAACTCAGGGCCCTAGTGCTTAGCGGCAAGCACTTAGCCCACTGAGCTGTACCTCCAGCCCTAGGTATTACTTTTTTTTTTTTTTTTTTTTTTTTTTTGCGGTACTGGGGATCGAACTCAGGACCCTGCGCTTGCTAGGCAGGCGCTTATTCCACTGAGCTATATCCCCAGCCCCTCTAGGTATTACATTTTGATAGAAACACTACCTCCATGATTTTGTTTGTATGTATGTATATATGCATGTATGTATCTTTTTGAGACAGGGTCTTGCTAGTGGTTCAGGTTAGCCTCAACCTTGAGATCCTTCTGCCTCAGTCTCCTGAGAGCTGAAATTACAGGTGTGTGTCACTATATCCAGCTCAATTTTGTAACCTTATTATACAATATCAGGTGGCATATGTTGTCTTTTTGTCTCGGTTAAGGTGGTATTCACCAGGTTCTCCCTCCCATAGTGTTATTTTTCCCTTCGTTATCTGTGAGGGGATACTTGTCATTGTGCAAATATCCTGTCCTCCATCAGATTTTTACCCAAAAGGTTTTAATCATTGATTATTCTTGCCTGAAACAATTACTTGTATGATAGTTATAAAGTGGTGAAATTTAAAAAAAATTTTGTTTTGGCTTTTTTGAGACAGGGTCTCACTATGTAGTGCAGGCTGGACTTGAACTCACTTTGTAGCCCAGGCTGGCTTCTAACTCACAGCATTCTTCCTGCCTCAGCCTCCCAAGTGCTGGGTTACAGGTGTGCGCTACTATACCCAGCATATTAAAATGCTAATTTAAAAAAAACTCTATCATTTTTGTTTAATAGTCAATATTCTACTAGAATGAAGTACCCACCTCCATCAGTGCAAGCTCAGATATTTTTTGTTCAGTTAATTTTAATTCATTACTGTCATTATTTCTTCTAATTATCCCAGATTTTGCTACTAGCATAGTCTACAAGCTACTTCTTTGTCCTTTAGATATGTTCCTATCACTTTTCACGTACTTCTTTCATTTCTGGAGCAAGATGTTACAGGCTTGTCATGTGCTTTCCCTAGAATCCCAGCCCTGGAGTCCCAGCCTGGAGTCACTTATTTCCCCAAGGACTCTTGGTTCCTTTTGTTGGGAAATGTTATTTTGAAAGCAGTAACTTTAGGGCTGGGGATATAGCTCAGTGGAATAAGCGCCTGCCTAGCAAGCGCAGGGTCCTGAGTTCGATCCCCAGTACCGGAAAAAAAAAAATTATGAAAGCAGTAACTTTAAAACAAAACAAACAACAAAAAAACCCAGTAACTTATAACTACTGAATTACTTGTTTCTGGACCCTTGTAGATAGTTGAAAAAAGCTGAAAATAATATATAGATGTATGTATTTGTATATGTATTTAAAATATCATGAGTCCATAGTAATACTACTAATTACAATCCAATCCCTCAGAGTTCTTTCCCTAATCCACACTGTCTTTGAGTCTCCCTTTTCCCACTCTCAGAACTCTGGCTCCCAACAACATGAAGCTATGTTCACTCATTTGCTCACTTCTACCACACATACATACCGGGTGCAGAATGGCTACAGCAGTAACAGCACAAATAACAAATCTATGGAGTTCAACACTTTTTTAAAGTTCATTTTACCTTTATACTGAGGATAGTAGTCTCTGTCAAAAATTTGAGTTAGTTGGCTCCCCCTTCTAATCTTTGTTGATTTAATATATAATTTTTGAATACATAAGATCTCAACATAGTTCCATATATGAAAACTAAAAAAGTCCACAAAAGTCAGATGCAGTGGTGCACACCTGTAGTCCCAGGTACCTGGGAGACTAAGGCAGGAGGATCCCAAGTTTGAGGTCAGCTCTGTCTCAAAATAAAATGGAAAGGGTTGGAATGTAGCATAGCGGCATAGCATCTGCCCAACACGCACAAGATCTGGGGTTCAATTCCCATCATCACCAAAAACAAAACACACACACACAGAGTTTAGAAAAAAGATTATTTCCCTTTCCCTCCTCTAATCCTTTACCTTGACCACTTCCACCCCTAGAGGTAACCAATTTCATTAGCTTTTGTATATCTATCCTGTGCTTCTGTTTACAAAAACTGTGAAGAAATATGTATCAGTTCTTATTTTCCCTCCTTTGTTACAACAAAATTGGCAAATAATATACTAAAAAGGCCTGTAAACATATGGAATATAATAACCTTATTAATAAAAGAAATGTAACTTAATCTGAGATTAATTCCTTGCTATTGGCAAGGAAAATTAGGCAATTCAGTAATATCTAACAAAACCACACACACATTTATCCTTTTACCAGCACTCCCATTTTTAGATTTTCTTTTTACTCTAAAGATATACTTCTACCAATACCAAGCTACCTCAGTTCATGAACTTAATTTGTTGCACAAGTTTGGGAAAGATGGCCACATTTATGTTTGTGTTTGTGTGGGAAAGATAGCCAAGGTTATGTTTGTCAACCAATGTAGAGTTCTCAAACAAAAACAAAATTTTGCCACACTTTTGTGTGTGAACCAAGTTGTTTGCAAACAAAAGTGTGTGTAAGCCAGGTATAATTATACATGTTCAAGGCTGATAATTATGGTATTGTCATAGTTACAAACTATTAGAAACAATGCCATGTGCCCATACATGGAAAATTCGTTGACTAAATCTTAGTATTGCTACACAATAGATACTATACACTACAAAAAATAAGGATGAACCCTATCAACTGGTATAGGATGATTCCCAAAATATACTGGTAAGTGGAAAAGCCAAATGTAAGAAAATATCCAAATATATCCATGGTCCAGTGGTTCATCATCCTTAAAAAGACCTCCAAGTAGCCAGGGTGGTGACACACACCCGTAATTCCAGCCCTCTGGGAGGTTGGGGCAAGATCACAAGTTTGAGCTCACCCTGGGCAACTCAGCAACTTATCTCAATCTCCTATATGCCCCCCACATACACCCCAAGCCCAGTCAGTTACCTCTTCTCTTCTTATATGTATCTCCTGTCTCTACTTCTTCCTCTATTTCTCCTAAAAAGGGGAAGAATCCTCCATGATTCAGAGCCAGGTGTGGTAGCGCATGCCTGTAAATCCCAGTGCTCGGAAGCTGGAGGCAGGAGGATTGCTGTGAGTTTGAGGCCAGCCTGGGCCATGTAGTGAACAAGGCCAGCCTGAATTACATAGCAAGAACCCATCTCAAAAAACAAAAGTCAAACAAACCCAAAAAAACAAAACCAAAAAGAATCCATGATTCAGAGCTGAGTGTGGCACCACACACCTGTGGTTCCAGTTAGTCTGAAGGTAATGAAGGATCACTTGAGCCCAGTAGTTTAAGACTATCCTGGACAACACAGAAAGACCTTATCTCAGGAAAAAAAAAAAATCCAGCCAGGCGTGGTGACACATGCCTATAATCCCAGCACTTGGGAGACTCAGGCAGGAGAATCTCTGCAAGTTTGAGGCTCCCCAGGCTACATGGTGAGTTCAAACCTAGCCTGAACTACATAGCAAGACCCTGTCTCAAAAAAAAAAATCCCTGATTCATTACCACAATCACTCTCTTACAAAGGTCATTTGACAAACCTCCATCCTAGACCATCTGTTTGTTTTACTATTTCTTCACCTTTTCCTTTCTTTGCCAAATTCTTTCGTCTTGAGATTAAACATGCTTGGGGCTGCTCAGCGGTACAGTGCTTGCCTGGAAAGCACAAGGGTCCTGAGTTCGATTCCCGGTACAAAAAAAAAAGAAAGAGGTTAACCACACTGCAGTTTCTGTGATCGAAGGCAGTCCTTCCTCGACACCAAGTCCGCATCTCCGGCGGCCTTCCGTTTCTCTTCCCTTCACAGTCAGGCGGGAAGAGTAATCTGTACTTGATATCTTCATTTTTTTATTACCCAGTAATTCCTTAACCTACTATCTATCTATATCACACTCCAGAAAAATGGCTTTTGGCATGGTTTCCATTATAGGTAGCTTCCTTGTCATAAATCAGTGGATACTTCTTAGTCATTATTTATTTGACCCTTGGCAATGATAGTGTTGACCCCCTCATGAAATTTCCTTCTTTTGTGTTCTGTTTATAACACCACCTCTTTTTTTTCTATCCTTCTGGGTTGCTCTTTTTTTGAAAAAGTAGCAAAATTTTATTAAACGTAGGAAAATAAATTGGGTCTGCAGAGTCAGTTTGGGCCAGGTAAAAGTAGGAAAAGAACTAACCCTAGAGCGGGAGGGTGGGCTATCAGGCAAGAGCCAGCACAGTGGCCTAATTCCATTTGTGCACCCAGCCCTTAAACGTTGGTCTCCATAGCTCTCTCTAGATTTCTACACATTCCTAGAGGACAGTCACAACTCACCTTCATGACTATCAACTACATGCTGCTCACTACTCCCAAAGACATCTCTAGACTGTGTACCTTTATCATAAGTTCAAATCCAAGTATTGCAACTACCTGTCCAGACAGGACTCACTGCCCACAGCCCATAGCTCAGGAACAGCCAACACCAAATATACCATATTTCCTTTCAAATCTATTCCTTTACCAGTGTTCCCTAACTCAGGAAAAGATCCTACTTTCTACACGGCCACTCAAGCCAGAAATCTAACTTTCATGTGTCTCTCCATTCTTCTATATCTAATCACCAAGAATCCTATTGATTGAACCTATTTAAATGTTTCAAGTCCATTGACCTTCTATATATCAAAATCCTGCCATCTTAGTCCAGGTCGCCTATCACTTCATGAGTCACTGTCACCGCCTCCTGTTTCAGGCTGTCCCCAGTTTACACTTTGGCAATCTTTTCTTCATTTTGAAGATTAATTTTTCATAAAGCATAACTTGATCATATCGTTCCTATGCTATAAGCCATTCAATGGCTCTCTGCTGTCCTTAATATAATGTACACAGTCACTCAGCACAGCTTACAGCAACCTTCAGTATGAACAGTGGACCTCACACCTCTCTAGCCTTATCAGTCCCCCCTTCTGCCACTTCTATTCTTTGCCTATTTGTTCTTTTGAACTGAACACATTTTTTTCTTTTTAATACAGGGTTTCACTATGCAATTCAGCTGGCCTTGAACTTGCAGTGATCCACCTGCCTCAGCTTCCTGAGTGCTAGGATTACCAGTGTGCACCACCACGCTTGGCCTTGAACTGCGTACTTTCTACTCTGTCTTGTATCACTCACACACTGTACATTCTCCCAGCCTGGAAAACTCTTTTTCTCCCCTACCCCTCCTCTCCTAAATCTACTCAGCTCCTAACATCCATCTTTCAGCCATCAACCTGCATTGCATTTTTCTCAGCTTAAAGTTGAATTGAGGTCTTCTCCTGGGCTCATTACACTGCATGTGCCTATGAAAAGTTTCAGGATGATGGCTGCACTGCGGTTGCAGAGAAAAACAAATTATCTCCTGAGGATCATGTTTGATGTAAGTGGAAGAGACCTCAGTGCAGTGACACGCTGTAAAAATCCCAGCATAGTGGGAGGCCGAGGCAAGAGCATCCTAAGTTTGAGCCCAACCAAGTGACTTAGTGAGCCCTGTCCTAAAGTTTAAAAGATAAACAAACAAACAAAAAAACTGGGCTAGTGATTTAGCTTAGTGCGAAGGCCCTTGGTTCAATCTCCACTACCACCCAAAATACACACACACAAATATACAAACAAAAAACAAAAAACTGGATATGGTGATATATGTCTGTAACCCCAGCAGTGAGGAGGCTGAGACAAGACTGTAAATTTGAGGCCAGTCTGGACTCAACAGCAAGACCCTGTCTCAAAACAAAATAAAAACTCCCAACAGCCAGAACTCGGGAGGCAGGATGATGGCTTTAAGTTCAGGGCCAGCATAGGTTACACAGCAAGACCTTGTCTCAATGCGCTCCCCCTACAAAAAAAGGTTAGATGTCATCAAATTAACATCTTGGAACTGGCTTTTCAGGAAACTATGAGCTTTCTGTGAATGAACAATAAACTGGGTGTGGTGGCACATGCCTGTCATCCCAGCATTCTGAAAGACTAAAGTGGTAGATTGAACATTCACACCTAGCATGGGCAATTTAGTGATTTAGCAAGAACCTGTCTCAAAATTTTAAAATGTCTTACAAGGCCTAGGGATACAGCTCAGGGGCACAAGTGCCTGCCTAGCAAGTGTGAGGCTGTAAGTTTGATTCCTAGTACCAAAAAAAGTGGAAAAAAAAAGGTCTTACAATTTAAAGAAAGTACCCTCAATATTAAAACAGAAACAATGTGCTGAAAAATAAAACAGGCCAAAAAAACTCTTGAAGACACAGGCATAGGCAAGGACTTTCTGAACAGAACCCCAGTGACACAAGAAATAATATCAAGAATCAACAAATGGGATTACATCAAATTAAAAAGCTTCTGCACAGTCAAAAAAGATAACCAACAGAGTGAAGAGATAATCTAGAGAATGGTAAAACATTTTTGCCAACACTGCTTGGACACAGGTCTAATATTTAAACCAACATAAAGAACTCAAGAGTTAGGTGACCCCAAAATAAAAGACCCAATTAAAAACTGAACAACTGACATGAATAACATTCTCAAAAGAAGAACAAATGGCCAATAAATACAAGAAAAAATGTTTGACATCTCTGTTCATTAGAGAAATGCAAATTAAAACAGCACTCAGACTCCCTCTGACTTCAGCAAGAATGGCCATCACCAAGAAATAACAATAATGAATGTTGGCAAGGCTGTGGAGGAAAAGGAGTTAAGCCCTCCTGGTAGACGTGTAAACAAGGACAACCGCTACGGAAGTCAGTGTGGCGAGTCCTCAAAAACTAAAACTAAAAAACTGTATTTCACTCCGGAAAGACATCACATCACAGTGACCCGCGCACACCCATGTTTATAGCAGCAGCACAGCTCACCACAGCTCAGTCGCGGAAGTGGCCTCTATGTCCATCAACAGGTGAGTGTACAAAGCAAATGCACACAGTGGAGTCCTACTTTGCCATAAAGGACAAATTTGAGTCATTTATGGGGAAATGGATGCACCGTGAGACCATAACTTGTTAAGTAAAATAAACCAGGTACACAAGCTTAAATGTCTCACGGTTTCTCTTTGTATGAGAAACCCAAAGTATAAAGAAAGAGTGAAATAAAGGGTAACAGGAAACAGGAGCTAGGTCTTTCAGAAAAGGGAAGGGGAAGAGATGGAGGGAGGGGGAACGGAGGGGTGGTGAAGGGGAAGTAAAAGGAATTGCAGTGTGTTATGTCCATGTACCAACTCCCTGCAATGAATGTAATCATTAATTATGTACTGCAAACATGTACTAATAAAAAATTAAAACAAAAAAAGGCTGAATTTTACAACAAACTAGTCACTGTGTTAAGAACTTTACATAAATTAATGTACCTTTTCCTCATATAGTTAAGGCATTAAAAAGATGAGGAAATGGTTTTTTTTGGTCTTTTTGAGAGAGAGTCTCACTATGCAATTCAGGCTGGGCTTGAGGTCACTTTGTAGCCCAGGCCGGTCTCAAACTTGTAATGATCCTCCTGCCTCAGCCTCCTGAGTGCTGAGATTATAGGTGTGATTGACCATGCCTAGCAAAATGGGATAGATGTTAAAGAACTCTTTTTTTTTTTTTTTTTTTTAGGGTTTTGGAGACAGGGTCTTGCAGTGCAGTTCAGACTGGCCTTGAACTCACATTTGTAGCCCAGGCTGGCCTCAAACTCATAGTGATCCTCCTTGTCTCAGCCTCCCCAGAGCTGGGATTATAGGTGCGCACCACCACGCTGGGTGACAGTTGTATTTTAATTACCACTTGGAGTCACAAAAAATGTCCCCAAAAATCTGAAACTAGTAAGCAAGATGGTCTCTGAGAGTTAGATTATAAAAATTAAAATGGTTCAACTTCCCCTTTTCCTTTGCTATTATACTGTTTTCCTCAAGTACTCCCGCCCAAATGGTTGTTTCTGCTGTCTCCTGTGGAGACATGCATCGGAGAAACAGGTCATCTCTAAATGCCAAAACACCATGGTGCTCAGTCCTGGGTACTCTTCTCGATCCCACTTTCTCCCACGTGACATTCAGTCTCACATTTCATGGCTCTATAGACCACTGGTTCTGAAATTTTTAGTCCCAGAACCCCTTTACATTAGTTAAAAAAAAATTTTTTTTTTGAGACAAGGTCTTGTTAACTTGCCCAGTCTGACCTCCAATGGGTTGTTCCCAGCTCAGCAGCTAAGTAGTTGGTTTCTTACCAATGAGTTACAGTGTGGAACCTGAAACCATATAACTGAGCACTACACTAAAACTCACTCCTGTGAGGCTGGGGATACAGCTCTGGGGTACAGCACCTGCTTGGCATGTCCAAGGTTGGGGGCTCTATCCCCAGCTCCAAAAGAAAAACAATGCACTGGTGTATTCTGTGTTACAAATCTATAACTGGGTTTTTTACACATGTACATATGATTTGGTTAGATCATATGCTAGTCAGTCTGAAAACAGTGACTTCTTGAATTATGAAGACCTTTAAATATTAGTATTTTATACAGTATTGCTAAAATTATTATTTTTAAAAATTTATTATGTTACTATAGATCCCATCAGGAAAATCTTTTAATTAAACTAGCTATCAGGGTATAGGGTATATGCCTATAATTCCAGCACTGCAAGAGGCTGAGGCAGGAGGAACTCAAGTTCCCACCCAGCCTAGGCAATTTAACAACTTAGGAAGAGACCCTATCTCAAAATCAACACTAAAAAAAGGGCTCAGGATGTAGCTCAGTGTGAAGGCCCTGGATTCAATCATCAGTACCACAAAACATCAAAGTCTCTTCATGGTGGCTCACACCTGTAATCCCAGCCACTCTAGATAATGAGGCAGAAGATCAAAAGTTCAAGACTAGCCTGGAAAATGTAGTGAGACCCAGTCTCAAAATGAAATTTTTTGAAAAGGTGTAGAATGTAGCTCAGTGGTACAGTTTGCCTAGCATGCATAAGGCCCTGGATTCAGTCCTAAGTACCTCCCACCCCAATCTCTCTAGATACAAAAGAAAACCTCCCAGCACTTAAAACCTTGGTACTCATTACTTGGTTCAGGAGGGCATATTATATACCAAAAAAATGTCAGTACCAAACTGTTTTGGCTAGGAAGAGAGTCACAAAGCAACCAATGCTGACAAGTTCTAGCTTGTGCATCCACTATTTAAAAAACGTTTGTGTCAGAAAGAGTTGTACACCAAATCTGATGAGTTCAAAGCAGTCCAGTACCAAGACATAACTGTGCTTGAGAGACAGAACTTGGAACTGTACTTGGAAGCTATGGACCTTATGTTAGTAGACGAAAGTTTCCCTACCTTCTAATTTTGGTAATGGTGACTGGATTTAGGGCATCACATGTACACACTGGAACCGGAAGGCAAGTGCTCTCCCACTGAGCTACCCCAGCCCTTTTTGATTTTTGTTTGTTTTCTTTTTGGTACTGGGAAGCAAACTCAGGACCTTTGCTTGCCAGGCAGGTGCTTGTACTGCTGAGCTATATCCCTGGCCCATCCCCAGCCCTTTTCATTTTCCATTTTGAGACTAGGTCTCACTAAGTTGCCCAGGCCGAACTTGTGATCCTTCTGCCTCAGCCCCCCTCAAGTAGTGGGGATTACAGGCACATGCTTGTAGCAGACTCTCCAGATTTTTGTCCTAGTTCACTTTTCTCTCCTGAGTCCAAATTCCACTGGACCCTGCAATGACAGGCGCATCCGCATCCACTCCAGTCTTCCCGAGAATTGCTTTGTCAGTTGTCCTGTCAATCCCTCCCTCTCTCATCAACACACAAACATGCTCTAATACTTCCTCCCATTCATACAAATCCCTCCTTTGAGCCCTCAGACCTCACCAGCTAAAGCCCATTCTCTCTGCTTCCTTTTTTTTTTTTTTTTTTTTTTTTACACAGGTCTTGCTGTATAGTTTAGACTGGCCTTGAACTCACTGTATAGCCCAGGCTGGCCTCGAACTCATGGCAATCCTCCTGCCTCAGCTTCCCGAGTGCTGGGATTACAGATGTGCTTCCTTTTGTAAAAAAAATTTTTCAAGAGTTGTCTATACTTGCTGTCTGTGCTCCCTCGCCTTCAATTTACTCTCTAGCCCCCCAATCTAGTTCTTTTTCCCACCACTCCAGTAAAACTGCTTCAGTCAAGACTGCGCTCCTTGTTTTGTCTTCCTCTTACTCACTCTCTCAGAAGCTCTGCATACAACTTCCTCCTTTTATTTTTTTGGTGGGGGACTAGAGGTTGAACCCAGACCTGTATGCACACCTGACAAGCACTCTGTCACTAGGCTACATGCCCAGCCCTTTTTTACTTTTAGTCTTACTAAATTGCTCACACTGGGCGTAATCCCAACACTTAGGAAGCTAAGGTAGCAGGATCGCCATGATTTTAAGACTGGCCTGCCCTCTGTAGTGGGTTCAAGGCCAGCCTAAACTGCCTCAGCCTCCCAAATAGTGAGTGGTATTACAGGTATATGCCACCATGCCTGGTTACCATGGTATTTTTTACTTCTCTAAACAGAAAAACATGAAAGGAATAATGTGATTTCTACTTGATAACGTGAAAAGATCATTATGTTAACTTAAGAAGATACAAAGTTCAATGTGCAATTACAATTATGTAGCAATATACAGGAGATAAGTGATTTGCTCTATTTTTTCATATTATTATTATTAATTTAGTTATACTTCAAAATAGATGTAAGTTCATAATAAAAAGAAAGCAATAAAAACCATTTCTAATCTCATCACCTCAAGATAACACTGCTAACATTCAATAAAATTCTAGCTTTTTCTAAAATAATATAATCATTTATAAATACTTTCCTGAAGGAACCAAAAAAATTCTTAACCTACAGATAATACAAAGTTAGGACAGCTAATAGCAGATTCAAAACATGATCTTACAGAAGCAAAGGGAATGGAGTTAACGGAGTATCTCAGGGTCAAACACAATGAAAAAGCTAAACTTCTGGACCAAAACCCTGCCCTTGCCATGGACTGGATAGAGCAAACCCAGACAGAGCACTTGACCTAAGTCTATTTTTTGTTTTGTTTTTATTTGTTTATTTGTTTGACATACCTATTTCTTGCCAGGTATGTTGGTGCACACCTGTAATCCCAGTACTCCAAAGGCTGAGGCAAAAAGACTGTCCTGAATCTGAGGCCAGCCAGGCTATGTAGTGAGTTCAAAGCCAGCCTAAACTGTATAGCACGACCCTACCTCAAAAAACAAACAAACAAACAAAAACCACAGGCTGGGGATATAACTCAGCGGCACAGCACCTGCCTGGCAAATGTAAAGTCCTGAGTTGGAATCCTGATACCAAAAACAAAGACAGAATCATATTTCTTATTTACATGTTCACAGCATTGCTTTGAATATAAAATAAACTGTACATAAGCAACAAGTACATGAGACAATCTATAAATTCTAAATTCCTATATACAGAAATCATTATTGTCCATGCCAATAGTAAAAATGGTATGGAATTCAACAAACCTCTTCCAAGCACAAAGCAAGTAACAGGCTCAAAAAACAATTTCTGGACCAGGCGTGGTGGCACATGCTTGTAATCCAGCACTACAGAGGCTGAGGCAGGAGGACTGCCATAAGTTTGAGGCCTGCCTGAAGACTCTGTCTCAAAAAACAAAACAAAGCAAAACAAAACAAAATTTCTATGTGAAATCGGTCCCTAAACTTGATTCGGATTTAGCTGCCTATAAAGGTGCCTAATAAAAGGAAAGGTAATCTTCAGGTGTGATCTGTGGAGAAAAGCTTGTCCATAGTTTGACTAATACCAAGAGGATCCCACCTATAGAGAAAGAAGAGTGCCTATGTGCATCTAGGGTGCAAACTGGATCTCTTACCTGCAGCTCTGCTTCCAGGCCCAGTCTCCGGATAAAGGGGTCAGTGACATGGTATCGCCGCTCAAAGCTCAGGGCACCTCGCTCCTGGGGACAGAAACAAACTCATAGTTTCATTAATTCAACTTAACATGATTTGATGTACACCTATTTTTTCTTTTTTGAGATAGGGTCTTGCTATGCAGCTCAGGCCGGCCTTGAACTCCTATGTAGCCCAGGCCAGCCTCGAATTAGCAGCAACCCTCCTGTCTGGCCTCCCTGGGATTACAGGCAGGTGCCACCGTGCCTGGCTTGCTGTGTACCTGTCCTACACTCAGTCCAATGAGGGCACAACAGGAACTAGAAAAGACAGCAAAGAATTGGCTTGCAGGAGTTTTCCGTGTCCCTGGTCAGAATTACAGCATGAATGAAAACAGCAGAATACATAACTAAGTACTGTGCCATGTTACTGGGTCCAAAACAAATGGGAAAAAGGGGAAGAAAAGCTGGGGGCAGCAAATAGGGAATTATTCCATATTTAAGTTAGAGACGGTGGGCCTCATCTTTAGGATCTATGCTGTGGGGGTTACACAAAGGAAAAAAAAAACTACTGATTTTGTGCCTTTAAAAAATAGTCCCTGTCCTTGAGGGCCATCTAATCTAATGAAAACAAACAAACAAATGATTCCACAAATGGACAAAGCTAAAAGGGTCCAGGAATGCAGGAAAAATATATAAAGCACACATAATAATGTGCACAAGTGCGTGGCTTCTGTAGAGGTACAGCCACAGTCCTATGTTTATGTTGAATGCTACTAAAAATTTCCTTAATTTTCCTTTTGGCACTCAAGCATTTCGAAGAACTTTTACATGTTTATTCAGATTTCATTCTCAAGATCAGCCTATAATCAGACAGATGGTATTATTGTTAAATAAAAAACTGAGGCACAGGGAAGTAGTCTTAATGGCAATTTACTAGGGCAGTGGTGAGATGAAGCTCCTGGCCCCATCTTGGGATTCTGATCATAGAATTACATCAGACCTTGATCAAATTTTTTCCTTTAAATCTCTGTGATTCTTTTATTGAGAACTTGCCTGCCAAAGACAAACGCTACCTCACCAACTGCACTTGACTGTCCAAAGCATCCATTCATCTCACACGAGTATCTTCTATATACGAGTTGCAGGGCACAGGCTTTAGTATAGGAGAGCCTCCGAAAATCTAAACTGCCCTGGGACCAAGACTCCCCCGGTTCTACTACATAGTATACTACTTAGCAGTCGGAGCAACATGAGAAGCTTTCTTTATTCTTGTGTATAATCCCCAGCACAGGGATACGTATGCATGTGTACAACATACTGATGGCTCCCCTACTTCACAAGACTACATTAACCTCAGCAGCCCAAGCACTTGGACAGAGAAATCTCCATGAATTCCATTTTCTTGGATAAAAGGAGGCAAGAATTCTTAATTCTAGTCCTAGGCTGTCATTAACTAATTAGGTGACTCTAGGCAAGTCACACAGTCTATACCTCAGTTTCTTCAACAATAAAATGAATCTCAAGGGAACAAAGGATCTCATGCTCTGACTCAGAGTCTGGGCCGCTTACCTTGATCTGTCTGCGGATGAGGTCTCTAGTTATGTTCACTTTTGCCATCTTCTCTTAATGGGTTCAACAGAAGAAAGCTATAGAAGGATTTTCAGGACACTTGCACATTCCAGGCAAGCCCAGGTCCACAATATACACATTTAACTACCTGGGGGGGAAAAAATGATCAAGCCTCGGGAGATGGATTTGGGTGGTTTCACAGCCCTCATTCTACCCCTAAAACAGTAAGTAGCCCCTCAGTAAACTGGACATTTCCTGTGATTTATGGTACGGAGGGCTAGTGCTGCTTCCTACATGATGTTGAAGAGTTTGAATAGGTAAAAGGGGCTGGCAGGACTGAAGACCACAGGAAGCACTGGAACAGTCACTGAAGGAATCATGCACATTTCACCAGCAAATGGAAGGGCTGGACAAAAACACGGTAATGTGTCCTGAAAATAGAGTAAGGTGCACAGCCCAACGGAGGTCAACTTTCACTTGCGCATGATGCATCGAGGCAGCTTCAAATTCTCAACCTTCAGCTGGGCTCATCCCCAAACAAAATCAGTATCATACACAGAATGTTCGACCCACTCACAGATGAACAGAATTAGAGTGCAGGCAGGGAGCCTCAGGATAGCTGAACACCTGGAAGTTCCCAAGGGCGAGGGTGGCATACTCAGTGGGCGTGGGAGCTCCACGCCCCTCCCCATATGCCTCGCCTTACACACATCTTCATCTACATCCTCTATAATGTCCTTCAGAATAAACTAGTAAATATTAAGAAAAAAAAAGAATGACAAGAAAATGTAATGGTGTCCATGACCAAGATCTAACCTGATAAAAAACTCTGCTTCAATATTCATAGGTTAGTCTTTAGTCTTACCACCTTTTGAAGCTACTCATGAGTTATACAACTCTGCTTAGAAAGAACAAAAGTAACCTCATTCCTGAGAATTTAGCATGAGAAAACTGAAAAATAAGGAGGAAAGGAAGAAAAGATGGATGGATGGATATAGGGAAGAGCTAATGAGCAATCTGTATGTTAAGGCACATGCCTGTAATCCCAGCACTCAGGAGGCTGAGGCAGGAGAATCACCATGAACTTGAGGCCAGGCTTGGCTACACAGTAAATTCAAGGTCACCCTGAATTACACAGAGAAACCTCGTATAGAGAGTTAAAAAAAAAAAAAGACAGGAAAAAATATTGAAGTGTTTTCATTACAGATTTTCTAACAGTAAAAAATTTAAGACCAGCTGAGGGTGGTACACAAAAGTAATCCCAGCACTCTAGGGGACTGAGGCAGGAGGACTAAACATTTGAGTCCAGCCTTAGAAATTTAGCAACTTAGTAAGATCCTGTCTCAAAATAAAACAATACAGGCCGGGCGTGGTGGTGCATGTCTGTAATCCCAGCACTTGGTAGGCTGGGAGACCAGTATGGGCTACAAAGTGAGCTCAAGCCCAGCCTGAACTGCAAAGCGAGACCCTGTATCAAAAAGACAAAAACAAAAAAAACCTCAAAAAAAAAAA
>PVLD010017617.1:0-41358 GCA_004027595.1 Dinomys branickii
TCCCCTCCCCTCCCCTCCCCTCTTTCCCCTCCCCTCCTTCTTCCTTCCCTCTGTCTTCCAATTTGCTTTACAACATATTTAACAACCAGGATAAAAGGAAACTAAGAAGGAAACCCTGTGCACAGTCACAGTTACCCCTCCCTTACACTGCCTTTAATTGTAGGCAATGAATTACTAACTCCTGAAGAAAATTATCTATTTTCTGTTTAAATGTTCATCCATTTAAAATATTTTATGTAAATACAATCATTAAATATGTTATCTTTCTTGACTTGTTCCTTTCACTTACAGTAATGTTTGCAAACTTTCTCCCGAGTCCAGCATGTGTCAGTATCAGCGTCTTTTTGTTGTGGAATAACATATCCTGGTGTAGATATATCTTAATTTGTGTATCTACTTATAGACTTTACGTTGTTTCTATGTGAGTACCATTATGAATTATGCTGCTATAAACTTTTGTGCAAAGTTATTTTGCATACGGGTTTTTATCTCAATACAATTTGAATAAGTCTATACATGAAATTTTGGGGAAAAGCCAAACTATTCTCCGAAGCTGCTTCACAATTTTGTGCTCCTGCCAGAAATCTATGAGGATTCAATTTCTTCTCTCCTCCCCAGTCACTGTCAGTGTATCTTACTGTATGTCTTTCTGTATTTATTCATTTTTAAATTAATTGTATTGGTACTCTTTTGATATACATAGTAATCACATTCATCATAGGGAATGTGTACCCGTACATAACATACCTTGATTCTCATTTTTAAAATTAGGTTTATTGGTATAATTTAGATATCCACTAAGTTTAAATCAAAAATGGTTCAAAGATCTAAATATTTAAATAGAAACACTGAATCTGCTGGAAGACAGAATAGGTAGAACTCTTGACCACAGTGCAGTCAAAGACTTTTTGAACAAAACCCCAATCCATAGGAACTATCACAAAGGACCAACAACTAGGATCTCATTTATTAAAAAATTTTTGCACAGCAAAAGAAATCACTAACAGAGTGAAAAGAAAACCCATATACTGGGAAAAAACATTGGCCAGTTTTTCTTCAGACAAAAAACTAAGATACGGAATATATAAAGAACTGAAAATAATCCACACCCCAATAAAGACCCAATCCAAAATTGGACATCTGAGATGAACAGACATTTCTCAAATGAAGAAATACAAATGACAAATAAATGTATGAAATAATGTTGAACATCACCGGTCATTTGAGAGCTGCAAATTAAACATTGCTGAGTCTCCATCTCACCCAGAAAAGAATGACTATCACCCAGAAATCAAAGAATAACAAATACTAGTGGGTCTGTGGGGGCAAAGGCGCCCTTCTCCACTCTTGGTGGGAGTGTGGACTGCCGCAACCACTGTGGAAATCAGGGTGGAGAGTCCTCAAACACTAAAAGTAGAGGTTCCATTTGACCCAGGTATTCCCCTTCTTAGTATCTTCCTGAAATAATTAAAAGCATCACTATAGAAAGAGCACCACACTGCAGGGACACATGCACCCCCGTGTTTACAGAGGCACAGCTCGCAGCAGCTAAACCTGGCAAACAGCCCGAATGCCTATTTATCCAATTTTAAATGACAACTAAAATTGAACATATTTATCATGTAAAACATCTTATTTGGAACTGTGTCTGCATTGTAGAATGGATAAATTGAACTAATAAGTGTTACATAGTTACAATTTTTGTGAGAAAACTAAAATGTGCTCTCAGTATTTTTACAGAATATAATGCAGTATATTTTTATTAACTATTGTTACCATGTTTTACAATAATCTCTTGAACTTATTTCCTTTGTGACTGAAATTCTGCATATTTTGACCAACATTCCCCTGACTTCCTCCCTGAAACACACACACATGTGCATACACACACACACACACACACACACACACACAGCCAGCCTGGCTATTCTAATGTCTCCTATGACTGAAGGCATTATACCCTATGTGGAAGTGGGGCTATGCAGCATATGTCTCCATGTGATTTGTTTATTTTACTTTATGTAATGTCTATGATTCAGCTGTTTTGTTGCAAATGCTAATATTTCTTTTGTCAAGTGGAATATCAAGAAATGGGGAAAGGGTATAAAAAGGAATGAAGACATGTGCTGGAGATGCACTGACTCCGCTCAAGGGTTGCACACATGCACTGCAAATACACACTAATTTAAAAAATCTTAAGAGAAATATTGATCTTTAACGTAAACAAAAGATGTGTCCCCCGAGGATACATGACTTGACTGCATGTGTCAGCTACTATGAATCCTGCTGCGATGGACACAGGAGTGATGATGTCTTTCTGACACACTGGAATTATTTTTTTCTGATATCTACTCAGTGGTATGATTGCTGGAGCAAAGGATAATTGTATCTTTTTGAGAAATTTCCATAACTTTTAAAATTCTGATTCCCAGCTAACCACAATATACAAGATTTCCCCTTTCTCTACAGTTTTTTCCTGCACATTTTTGCCAACACTCATCTTTTGCTTTTTGAAAATACGAATTCTGACAGGTATAGCTGTGGAGTGATCTTTGAATACACTGGCTGAGCACCTGCTTATCTTCTTTTGAGAAATGTCAGTTCAGTTCTAATTTACCCAATAATAAACCAGATTAGCTGTTTCCTTGCTATTCAGTTGCTTGCATTCATTATACTTTGTATATTAGCCCTTACATGATATAAAATTTGCAAATACTTTTTCACATCCCACAGGCATCTCTTCGGTTTTTGCACTGTTTGCTGTGCAGAAGTTACTGTTTTGTCCTGAATCTCATTTGTTCATTTTCACCTTTGTACCAGTGCTTATTCCTGCAGATCATTGTTGAATGCGATATTATGGACCATTAATTCTATTTTTCTCTAGTTTTGTTGCTTGTACGTGAAAATTGAATCAATTTTGAATTGATTTTGCATATTGGGTGAGGTAAGAGTCTAAAAATATTCTATGTGTGAGTATCAAATTTTCCCAGCAGCATTTATTAAAGGGAGTTTTTTCCCTTTATATATTTACATCAACTTTATCAAAATTGGTTGGCTGTCAATCTGTGGATTTATCTTGGGGCTCTCTATTCTATTCTATTCTATTCTATTCTATTCTATTCTATTCTATTCTATTCTATTCTATGGGCCGGTGTGCCTGCTTTTATGCTGAGGTAATCCTGTTTTGATTTCTATATCTTTGTAATATAGTATGAAATTGGAAAATGAGGCAATTCCAGCTTTGCTTTTCCTACTAAAGATTGTTTTGCATCTTTGTGTGTGTGTGTGTGTGTGTGTGTGTGTGTGTGTGCACGCACTTCTATACATATTTTAGTGTTACTTTTTCACTATCTGTGAAAAATTTCACTGGAATGTTGACGGGGATCGCATTGAATCTGCAGGTAATTTTGAGTAAACATTTTGACCGCACTAATTTTCCTGCCCCACAAACATGGGGTAGCTTTTCATTTACTTTCAATTTCTTTCATCAGTACTTTACAGTGCTCACTTCAAAGAACTTTCACATTGTTGATGATTTTTTTTTCCAGTTCCTGTACTCGTTTTGAAATTTGTAGGTGTTATTTCTTGTGTGATTTCTTTCACACATAGTTCATTGTTGGTGCATAGAAATGCTAATAATTTTGTGTGCTGATTTTATATCACAAAAATAATTTATTTTCATGATGTTTTATTTTTATTTCTAACAGTTTAGTGGATTCCTTCAAATTCTTTCCTCTAGATAGGATTATACACATCTCAGAAATTTAGCATCTGCACCAGGATCTTTTACCTCCTTTCCTATGGAAATGCACTTCCCTTCCTCCTCTTACTTAATTGTTCTGCCTTGGATTTCCCATACTGTACTAACAGCAGTGAGAGTGAGTGCCCTTTTTTTTTTTTTTTTTTGATGCTTGATCTTTTTGCCTTCAATTCAGATGACTTTCACTTAGAGTTATTTCTTCTGCAATTCTGAAAGAGTTCTTAGCGAAAACTAACATGTTATGAGGACTTCCTGAGTGTGTTACCCAGGAGCTGGCCAAATGCCCGGCCAGCTGCTAGTTTGACATGATGAGCAGAAGTACTCTGGAAGCTCGGTGCAGATCTGCGTGCCTCAGCCTCACGGAAATCCACAAAGAACAGAGCTACATTTAGAGGACTGTGATATTTTCATGTTTAACTCATTTTTCTGCTGTCATACAATTAATTGAAAGATTTAAGTTCAGAAAACCAACATCAGGAAGAGAAAATGGAAAGAGGTTTCACATGCACACCACGGCTGATGAAAGCCTGTAGACTCTGTAATCCAACTCCTTGACAGAGTGCCAGGGGCTGGAGCTGCCTGAGATCTGAGACACAGGTAGTAAAAGCTACAAAACCCGAAATGCCAATCTGAATGGTGGAAAGGGGAAGGCTAAAATGTTTGTAATTGAAATTCAGTCTGAAAATCCTTGGACTTCTTAGCCTAAACAATAAAAGCAGTTTTTAGAGATAATTTAAATTCTAAAGATTATCACCCAAACTGGGAATATAGCTCAGGGGCACAAGCATCTGCCTGGTAAGCACAAGTTCCTGAGTTTGATTCCCAATACCAAAAAAAAAAAAAAGAAAAAAAAAAAAACCCAAGACAAATACATAGGATTATTTTCCAAACCAGCAATTTGTTACATGTGTAGCTCATAGAATGCAGTGTTAAAGAAAATTAAAAATCAATATCTTAAGCCATCAGCCTTGTAAGCAGATTTAGTGTAATCTCTTTTATAAAAAGTTCCTTACTTTGTCTAGAAATTAAGTTGATTATCCACATAGCAAAATATAGTACCTATATTCTATAGGAAAAAAATCAAAGCAAATTTCTTTCCCCTAAATTTGTGAGCAATCTCTACCAGGGAGACAGGCTGGAAAAAAAAAGTTTGCAATTCCCGTAGTATTTATTTATTATGAGAACTTTCCCAGATTTTCCACAGAGGTAAGTGATGTTTTAACTTAATGCTTCTTATCTTAAATTTGTTATTTCCCACTTCTATTCATGAAATTTGCCCATTTCTTTGTTTTCTTATCCATAAAGTCCTCGTCTAGACCCTGGCTAACTAATACACTTAGATTAATGAAACGGCTATCTCATAGTGCTCTGACTGCTGGCTTGGAGCCTTTTTGACGTTTGCCTAATCCTGCTCTTACATATGATCCAATCCAGGAGGGATAAATGATGGCAAAGGGCTCTTTCATTCCTTATGACTTCACAGCGCTTGGCTCCAAGGGCCTCCACAACCTGCTCTTGTTTCTGGCCAGGCTGCTCTGTTTTCGGCGATCTCATTCGCGCCTTGCTCATTCTTTTCGCATGACTCCTCTAAACCCTGTCCCAACTCACAGAGCTGTGCTCGGCCACATGCTCTCTATACCGCGTCCTTTTGAGCCGCCCTGGACTCCATCCGAAAAGACTGCTGTGGAATGGTTTCATCGAAGGGACTTTTGAAAGAGTTCATGTGGCGTCTTCCCCCACTGTTTTCCTAGATTAGCTTTTTCCCCACAAGGTCAAAGATCATAACTTTCACCTGCCTACAAAGCCGTGTCATGTATTTTGTGAAATCTACATGCTCCTTCTCTTCCTTCTGTTTCTGTAATCTCACATTCAATTCCACAATCTTCGATACGGTGAGTCTCCAAGGTAATCTCATTCCTACCAGCACCGTGCGCTCAGGGGTCATCAAGGAACGGGTAAATTATTTCGCCTTTGATTTAACAGTTTTACCTTGTTTTCTGAAGGCCTCAACAGTGGTTGCTTATAACAGTATCAAGTAATCTTCAAAAATATGGATTGTACACATAAACTCTGTAAGCAAGGAAATTGTGAGTTTATGTCTACCTGTGGTACTGCTGTGCAATTTTGAGAACTTTCTGAAGTATTCCAAAATTCAGTTTCCTCGTGTAGAACATTATAAATAAAGTTTATCTCTTGCGTTGTTGTTTTGGATGTCAATTAAAATAATGAGCAAAAATACACAACCTTGCCTGTATGTTGTGAATTCTCAGGAGTATTGAAGAGTTATTTCCAATGAAATTATCATTTGCAATTTAGTAGCATGCAGAAGTAGTGGGATAAGATGGATTTGCACTTTGAAAGACCTAAATCTAAGGCTTCTTTCTAGTGATTTATGGAAACAGGGCTTGGAGGTACCCATTTAACTTCACTGGTAAAATTTAGGTATAAATGCAAGCATCCCAGAGTTCTTATGACACCAAAGTCAGTTCTCAAGTAGAGAAATTTTTTCTAAGTGAGTAGTTGTTACACAAGGGTGAGCTGTGAGAGAAGTCATTATTGGCCTTGTAGGAATGCAAGAAAATGTGGTTAGTGTTTAATTTTTACTCAATTATCTTTTAAGACTATTTATAAAAAGCAGAAATTGCTCCTAATAATAAATGTAAGCAAAGGAAATTTTATATACTGGCAAGAGATTATTGATTTTGGGCCTGACGCCCTAATGTTTTTTATTATATTTTGCTGCCATTTGACTGTGTAATATGGATTTTTAAAAATTACTCTACCTTAGGGAATTTAGATTTGCCTATCTTAATTTTGATCTTCTGAGTCACTTTAAAATGGCTTAGTGCTGAACTTAACTGTGAAATGATCATAGCAGATATTTTTTCTATTCTGATACTGCAAAAGTTTGCTTAGTCTTTTTGTCATATTGTGACTAATAAAATAATAATCAAAATCATATTTTAAATTCACTTAAACATGAACAGTATCATGGAGAATGGAAATAGTTGATTTACCATAGTAGAGATATAAGAAATTGATGGAGATCACTATGAAGCAGCGCAAGCAGGACTTACATTAAACAATTGGCTTTTTATGTTTACTTGTCTTCTAGGCCACTTGTCTGGAAGTGGGTAACGGACTCATTATAAGTGAACCTCTCTGAGTCTCTAATCCCTACTAAAAACTATAATGGTGGGTGAAGCTGGAAAGCCTCAAAGGATAAGACAAGGTCACAGCCAAGGACACCTGGATCCAACCTCAACTAGATAAAGACTGTAGCCTCAGGCATCTCACTCCTGGGTTGATTAATTTTTACTTTACTTGGAGAAGTTCTTGTGTAATTCTACCCTTCTTGGTTCTCCACTCCCTTCTTCTGATAGCCAAATAAAAAGGGCCGCCAGAGAAGGTCGTGGTCTTAACCCTGAGAGAATCTTGAATTCTGTGAGAGGGCTTTGAATCTCCTGGAGCCCTGAAGTCATTCCATTTGCATCTTTTATTTAACCTTTGCCATACACTCATTCAGAAGACTGAGTACCTGATCAGCCCACAATAACTAAGAGATATATTAACCCAATAGGAGATGACCTGAGATTTCCAAAGGGCTGTGGGTGCAGCCCTGGTCTACTAACTGGGCTCAAAGCTAGCTGTGCCCACTAAGCTGTGCTCATCGAGCCGTGTGCACCTTAACAGATCTTCCAAGGGAATCACCCACATTCAATTGAACAATACTGTTGCCATTCTTAGCAATTTATAGCTGTTTCCAGTTAATAGCTTTTAACAAATTTGGAAAAAGAAGTTTTATTTTTGTGCCTACTAAATATTTTCTCTAGATTGTAGGAATTAATATATATTGAAATATCATAATTCCCATTAATGTAAAGGAAAGAAAAACGTATTGTGGTCAGTACTGGGTTAGGCCTAGAATATAACTTTTTAGTGTACTTCTTATCATCTTTGGTGGTGGTACTACCTTTTACAGTCACTTTTGATAGTTATATTGGATAGATAACAGCTGTGTTACCGATAACTAATATTTGCTGCAGACATTTTACATAAGAATACGTCTGAGTGACATAGGTAACAAGGCATCAAGCTTTCTAAATGAGCCACCTTCATGGGCACTGCTTTATTTTCTATTCTCCTGATGAGGAAACTGAGGCACAAGGAGGTTAAATAAATCCTTGCAGTGAAATTATTTTGGAGGAAACACCATCAATTGTACAGTAACTTGTGCCTTAAATTCCCTTATCAGTGTTTGGCTTCATCTTCAATTACTCTTGCTTTTTAAAGCTCTTATTTAAATAAAAGTAATTTTGGAAGGGCTGATACATGGTCATTAATTAACTTAGTGTTCATTAATTAAAGAAAAATCCCTGCAGATGCTCAGAAAACTGAGATATGCAGTGAACAGTGTAAGAGAGGAAGTCAATTGAAACAAACAAATCTGGCCAAATGTTATTCATTATTTTATACATATTGTGTGTCTATAGTCATTGAAGATCATATCAATAAAGGAAGAGGAGAAGTAGCACAGAAGAGGCAGCGCCCTCACACACTGCTCAGCTCCGTGGCGTCGTGTGTCCAGGTGCCCTGTGCAGGGCCATGCACTGGACTGCCGCCTTCTGGAGCGTGAATCCTGCTATTGGAAAATGTGGCCTTGTTACAAGGATTTACACTTTTCTTACATACTGAATTCCTATAACCAGGCTTGACCCATAATTGCTCTTTTACAGATTCGCTCACACTTCAAGGCCAAATGAGAGGGAAGGTGAACATGGACAAGAAAGCACCCAGCAGACCATGAAAGTGAGTTCCAGGGCCCCTGTGCTTGTGCGCCAGGAGAGTGTGCATGTGTGAAGAAACAATTCAGCTTTGAATGCGAGTCCCTCATTCCAGCTTTTAAGCTCCTTTCTCAAAGGACTAGTCCAATTCAAAACTTTAAATTATAAAAGTCAGTTCCTCATGGGTGCCTTTTGGGGGGGTAATAATTCTTGCAGACATATGGAAAATAATTTTTGACTCATATAAGTCAATATCTGATAAAATAGATTTAGCAGAAACTTTCCAAATATTCACCTTTTGGCTGAGGCTAAGCTTGGAGAACTTAAAACCCAAAAGGAGATTTTTTGAGAAAGTTATGAATGAATGGACCCTAGTTTATTATGGAAATGCAATTGTAACCAAGAACTATAATGTGTCTAGACATACCCAGCTTCGTTGCCAAATGTAAAGTTTTCTAGTTTTACAAGAAATCCTCATGGAAAATGCACAAGATGTTACAAGGTGAGAATTCTGCTCAAAGCCCAGGTGTGCTTCACTCACCCTTTGGAACTTGCTTCCCTTTTAGGAAGGGTTCTTATAGATAAGCAACAAACTGAAATGCCATTCACTGGGCACACAGGCCTCCTGGGACAAAATAATTCATGTGTACCAAAACAGACTTAAGGGCTTTTTAAAGAGTATCATTTTTCATTACTATTAATTCATTTAAATGTATTTGGCAAACCTACTGCTATGTGATGATTTTAAGAGAACAAGGTCAACGATAAACTTAGCAGCTCATTCTCTTTCCTTGACATGTAGTTTGAGAGATTACATGGCAATTTCATAGGTTCTCAGAGGTCTTAGGGTGAAATCCAAATGGAAACATTATTCTATATGACACAACTATAACCCAGTTATAAAAGAACTCCTTAAGGGTAGAAACAAAACATATTTTAAAGACTGTCTAATAGAAAAACAGGCAATGAAATGTTCACCTGAAAACTTATCATACCAGTAAACAATGTCCCATTAATTTTGAGGATACCCACAAGATTGAATTTTGGAAGAGTATGACTTTCTGGTAAATCAGCTCTCTGAGGTAGCAATAATTACTAATTATGTGTGTGTGTGTGTGTGTGTGTGTGTGTGTGTGTGTGTTCATGTGTGTGTGTGTAAGATATCCAATTCTCTTCCAAGCACTTATTTATATAAGTGACTTTATAAAACCTGAAAGAAGAATTATTCTCCAGTGCTTTCAGAACCACTTGCAGCAGTGGGTCTCCAGAGTGGAATAGAGCTGTCTTCATCATTTTAACATATAGACTCCCTCCATCACTAAAAAGAATGATAATCACCTAATTATAAATTCACTGTTAATATAGCCTTAGAGCTGAGAACATTTCACTCCAGTAGTTAATTTAGTCTGTGGTAAATTCTCACTGTTATTTAATGCCATTTATCACCTGCTATTCTGTCTTCCTGAGAACATCCTGCCTGCCCTATCCTGTCCACAGTACATGGACCTTCTGTGACTTTAATGTACTCAGAACAAAGGCTCCAAAGTGCTGCTATCGGAGGATTTTGGCAACTTGCCTTAGATATATTGAAGCCATTTTGCCGCCTGTCACTCAGAGCTGTACAAATTGAACTCGGAGGAGAGGTAAAAAGGGTCTATCAGGCATTTTTTTTTCTGGGAAGAATATGCTAATAAAGCGCCCTCAGCAGGAAGCAGACTGTGTCTGAAAGAGTTTTGTCAACTCTGAATTAATTTTGTGTGTTAAGAAACACGGGGCGCTTCTAGAGCGGGTCCGTGGTAATTAATCCTTCCTGTTTCTGGAGGAGCACGGCTGTAATAAATGCAGGCCAGAGTTAACAGATGTGTGCACACAACGTCTGCTTTATGCAGAGTAAAACAAAATGATGGGTCCAGAACAAAAAATGTTGATTTAAAAAACTAAAACAGCTTGGAAAGCATGGAGTTTGGAATTCCCAAAGTTTATGCAAATAGACTACGTCTTTAAATGCTCACAGACAAAGTGGTTGTAGAAACATCTGTCCGTGGGGTTGAACGCTGTGAAGAGACTGAAAAAGACAGATGTTTCTCATTCCTTAGAAAATTGGGTAAAAACAATCATGCGGACCTGAGGTACAGGATGAAGTTCGCTGTGTCTAGGTGTGGCTGGCTTTGGACTTACTTAATTAGGTGGTGACTTTATTCTGGGGTAAATATCTCATGATCTTATTTCTTTATTTTTTCACCCAAATTGGACCATGGAGCAAAATCTCAAGTTAAGTTATCTGTAACTATGACAATAAGGCTTGTATGGTGATTTGAATGCTGTCTGACTGAGCAGAAGAGTTTGACTATCAAAACAAGCCATGCAGATTGTGCTACTAATGCTGACATTTGATATATTCAAATGCCAGTTTCACTTCAAGGTGAATGAGGGTAGGTTGACATGGTATTCATTAGAACAAATCCCTACTGAAGGAAGCATTTTGAGTCTATGGCTACCAGGGCATGCAGCCATTCAACCTCTTTCCTCTCTTTCTTCCCCTTCAACCCCCATTTCTCCTCCTTTTTACCTTATTTAGCAAACCCTGCCAACATGGCTAAGGGGTAGCAGTTGGACATGGCTAAGTTAAAATGCAATAATGGAGAAAATACTGAGAACAATCACTCTAACAGGATGTGTTTTAAACAGATTTTAACATTCGTTTTGTCTATCATGAAGGTGGGAGATATCTTAAGTACACATTTTAAGTCTCAAAAATCAAAATTTTAAGGACTAAGGAGGAGAGTATATAAGAAGCCCTAGACTGCACCACACCATGGGTCACTTGTCACATAGAGCAAAGTACAAAACAAAATCCAGCTCACAATGAGAAGGACCGTATATTCCATGCAAACTAGCGGTTGCTTTAGATTTGCCAATATTACTCACAAAAAGTTGTTTCAGAAAGTCAGGCTTGGTGAACCCCTTTCATTCCATATCAATTTCATGTGGGAGCCTTCTGCCCCTAGGAGTTTCATCCTTTACCATGGTGTTTTTGTCAGACTACTTTGTATGTTCTATAAGAGCCCTCTGATTAGCTGTCTTCCTATTATTTAGCAGACACATCAAAGTCAGTCATTCAACTCTTGTTCCGAGTTGTTGGTCTATCTCAGTGAAATAAAAGAAACCATAATTCTCATGGAAAGAGCAGAACACCTAGGCAAACCTGCTAATTTTACCTGTTCCCCTTTAAATCAGTTAAGGAAGACTTTCACAGAGGAAGTGCATCCTCTGCATTGTATTATCCAGGGCTCAGCACAATATCAGCTGAGAATTCATCCACCTCTGAGGAAAGCTCATTAACCATCACTTTCTCTAGTTAAACATCAGACAATTCAGATACAGTGAAGTTCCATAGACTGTACTTAAAAATTCATTTGTGAGAACTGCACAAAAAATGAGCATAGAAAAATTCAAATATTTCAATGAAATGTATTCATAAAAGCAAATTTTATATTTCTGTATCATCTGAAAATGTTACCCTCAAAGACTCTTTTTTATTCACTTAATAAGCATATTTAGAATGTCTACTTTGTGCTTAGGAAAATAATTTGCTAGACATAGGTGATAGAAAAATAAATGAAATTATTGCCTGCCCTTGAGCAAATCACAGTGCCCTCTTTAGAGAGTTTACATTTAATTTATCAAATACAGTAAACAATTCAAAATCTGGGTAAAACGATTTAGATTTTATCAACAGAAGGAGCTCGAAATGATAAAGAATAATTCCAAGTAGAAGAGCTAGCATATACAATGGCCCAAATGTCAGACTTTCTTCAAATAATTGTCAGAAATATGTTGCCAAGAACTTAGAGCACATAACATATATTCAATGTTCAGTCCTCACCTAACGCAAAAAGTATTTTAAAAATCAAATATGAATTCCTTTTTACCTTCTTCACACATAACAAGCATGCTAATTCACAATGGGCTCTTTGGGTAAACATGGTACCAGATGTGATGCTGTCCCATTGCATTCCACATAAGTTTTCAAGGGACTTGGAAATATAGATTAAGGAGGGAGAGGTGTAAAAACATATTCCTGGAAACACCAGAAAAATATTAATGTCTTCAAAAGAGCTACTGGAGTCAATTGAGTCTAAGCCTCCTGCAGAACTAGAGTAGAATGAGCCCAGTTTTCTCTGAAGGTTTTGCTGATCTCTCTGTTCACTAGGAAGCCCAAGGGCAGAACTTAGCAATATCAATTCTGCTTGCTGTTGTTTTTAAACCACTGTGCAAATGGGAATGATTCGGCCAGGTCTTTACCTTTAGCAAGTCTGAATTTCTGTATCCTTGGGAGGCATTTGCTAGAGGATGGTTAGCAAAGTTCATAGTGAGTGCTCAGTCCTGTAAATTATCATTATTATAGTTCATATCGTTATTAGGGTTAGCCACCCCAACAGACATGGTGATGCTGTTCACATGTAAGAATCACTCTTGGCCAAATGGGAATTCATCAGACTAAAAAGCTTCCCACAGCACAAAAGTATCATCAAGAAAGTTAGGAAACCACCTAAGCACTGAAGGAAGTACATGCAAGCCATCTATGGCACCTCCCATGAGGTTAATATTAATATATGCAATGTAGAAAGAACTCCGGCAACTTAATAACAAGAAAATGAGTGATTCAATTTTATTATGAAGCAAGGGGGGGGAGAAGACATCAATAGATATTTCAGAAAAGAACACATGCAAAGGTCCAACGAGTTTATAAACAAATGCTCAACATCACTAACTGTAGGGAAACACAAATAAAAACCACAGTGAGCTATCTCTTCACACCTGCTAGAATGGCTAGTATGAGAAAACCAGAGAACTAGTGTTGGTGAAGACCTGGAGAAGGAGGAACTAGTATACATTCACCATTGGTGGGAATGAGAATCCACGTGATCATCACGGAAGCCACTGTGGAAATTCCTCAAGATGTTCAAGGTACAATTGCCGTGAGATTCAGCAGTCCTATTAATGGGTGTGTATCCAAAGTAAATGAATTTGGTATGTTGAATAATCACCTTCACTTATGTGCTCATTGTTACCTCACTGAAAATAGACGAGATGTGGAAACAACCTAAAGTTATCAGTGGGTAAGCAGGGAAAGAAAATGCGGCATATAAACCCAGCAGGATACTATTCAGTCACATAAAAGCAGGAAACCTTATCACTGTAATGACATAAGTGAACCTAGAGGACATTACACTGAATGAAGTAAGCCAGACACAGAAAGATAAATACCATGTGATATCAAATTTATGTGGAATCTAAATAAGTTTATTTCATATGAGTAAAGAGTAAAGTGTAATCAGCAGAGCCTGGGGTGGCAAGGGACTAGGAGGAAAACATCAAAGACAGAATTTTAGTCAACCATAAAGAAAGGAATCACGAGATCTATTGTACAAAATGGTGACTCTGTAGTTGTTAACAATATTTTGTATTCTTGAAAATGAAATGAAGGTAGCTCATTAGTGCCTACCTGACAAACAGTGATGAACTAAACTAGGCACCAAGGCATATATGGGCTAAGGGCATCATGCTGCACATGCCAAATGTCCATTTAACAAAAACCTTAAATCAAAAGAATAATTGGTTGAAGGCAGAATATAACACTCTCAGGCTGGCTTTCCCATGCAGGTAAGTCACCAGCTAAGGTACAGAAGGAATGGCCACCAGAAGTCATGGTGGAACATGTTTAATTATTATTATTGCATTATTATTATTATTCAGTAAAATATACCAGAGTCCCATTAGGACATTTGCATGATCCTAAGAAAAACTCAATGGTATTACACTCTTTTGATTGCAAAAGATGACTAGTGTTTCCCAACTTCAGGGTCCTTTCATAGTACCAAGCAGGTATATTTTGTCCTGATCTCATTTATAATGTGATTCATGGGAGGTGAAAGTACAGGAGGGAGGACCGCAGTTGGTGAGCAAAATGTCTAAGACAGGGTTATGCAAGTGTTGCCAAAGCTCAAAGGATGCAACGCGTCTTTGATTTCATGGGGTCCACAGCATATCATTGTTTACTACAGGGAATTTATCTCCTAGCATCTTTCTCAAAAAGTAATATTCATAACTGGACATGACTTCAGAAAGAGAAGTACTGGCTTTGATTAACATAGCAACACTGATGTTGATTAACGTAGTAACTGATCTGTGTTACTTTGTACTCCAACTCTCTAGATGGCACTGAAGCTTTTGTTCATTTACTTAATGGTCAAAAATGCCATTGAATTCTGTAATTGTAGCATTACTGGAAGCTGAGTCATGTGGATGCAAAGTTTTAGCCCAGCCTGCACAACTTAGAGACTTAGTGAGGCTGTGTTTAAAAAAAAATCATGGAGCTGCCAAATCTTCAACAACTATTAGGGGCTTGGGACATTTTGGAATTCTGAAATCTAGGTCCTAAGGTTATAATTTCCAAGATATCTGGACCTAAATATAGTCATATATTGCTGGAGTTTTAAACTTGACACTGCCATCACTGCACTTGAGACTTTCTTAATTTACTTTGATTTGATTCACACATCCTCTGAGATTATACTTAGCCTAAAAATCTCCCTTCATCTATGTGTGCACCGTTGATCTTGATATTGCCTGGGACATTTAAACTCACACTGCCCAGAATATAAAATTAGAATTGTTAAGTTTTTTTTTTTTTCAGATGTATTGAAGAAATCAGTTTCTGAAATTCTACCAATTCTTTCTCCAGCTTCAGCTAGTGATAATGAGTGATGTCATGTGGAATCCTCAAAATATTTAAAGATGAGGAGGGGAACATGTCCCCTCCTAATTATTATCAACAAATGCAATAACAATGATGTTCTCGCAACTTCACAGTGTATGAGGGAGTTAGAGCAGAAGAGTTACTAAATCTGTCAGGTATGCATTATTTGGGGCTGCCACATAAGAACATTTTCAGATCTGAGGGTGGCCCTGTTCTGTGCAATTTCCTCTGGTGATGGCATAAAACAATAGTGGTAATGAGGTGTAGAGAAACGCACTCATCTCCTCTCACCCTCCATGCCGGATCGGAGATAATGTGGTTAAATTAAAAAGCAACCTTTAGGGCATTAAGAAATCTCAGGTACGAAGTTGGGGGAAGACAATGAAAGGCTGATTTGGGAGAATTTTTCAGAATTTGATTCCATACACGGAACAAATTTCCCATTCTACAGTTTTCCCTTTGCTGGTCTCCAAACACACACGGCCAGCCCAACCTCGTCAGCATACATTGAACTCACCGAGGAGCTGAGCACCTAGGTGGTCAGATGTCCCGGTGATTAAGGTCTATGCTGGCAGCTGTTTTTTTTATCCTGGCTTTTAACCTTACACTGGTGGGGAAGCCATGTCTAAAACATCTGGGTGCCTTGCCGAAACAATAGCATGGCTGCCGCAGTCATCTTATATAATTTCTGGTGAATAGAAGGGTACATTTAAACATTTCTAATGGAGCAAACAATAGTGTTTTAAAGGGCTCTGATCATTACTCATCTTTCAGCTGATTATAGGAATCTTGTTGGAAGTGTTCAAAGGGTTTTTAATTTTGAATCTCTTTATGTCTTCAACCTAGTGATGACACTAATTTCCCCACTGCCTGTGAAAGGGAGCCTAGTTTTGTCCTCAGACGCTATTTCCTTCCTGGTGTCATGTCTTTTGTGTATTCAGATGGAAAGGATTAATTCCAGGGATTTGCTACAGTAAATAATAATCTAAATAACTAGACATGGGAAAGATAACTAAATGTTTTTCTTTAAGGAGGGAACTACCAAACACACACACACACACAAACACAAACACATACAACAGAGATATACTTAATTTTTCTTAAACTAAAATGATGCTACTGTATACTGTTTATGTTCACATAATACTTCCACATCATAGAGATTATAAAATGTTCTGAATTGATCACTTTTTCTTTTCAGTTAATATCTACTAAAAAGAGAATAAAAATATTCATTCAACAGATATGAAATAAATAGAAAGTTCTATAAAAGTAGGCAGAGCACATCACACACCCCAGGGTCAAGACTTCACGCATCAAGATAATTGTGTTTGAAGAGGGAAAACTTCTCTTAGGAAAATACAGCATTTATTTGTTCTTTAATTGCTGAAAAAAATAACCTGGGAATGTTTTACCTAGGACAGTTTTCTTTAAACAAGAAAATGACATCCTGTGATATTTAGGCAAGTGTATCTAATTCAGTTTCTTTTCATTAATATTTTGTATCTTCTGAAGCATTTGTTTGATGACAATCGTATAACAAACCACATAACAGAGAACATGTGAATGGTTGTACACAACAGACATTCTCTGCCTTCTGCGTGCTGGGATGCCAGCGCGCCCACTGTGGGGATGTTCCCTGCAGTGCAGTCTCAGTAGGAAATCAGTTTTCTGTGTCAGCACCCAGGTGGCTTCTGCTATAAGACTGAGCACACCTGTGATCATGGTTGGGGGGCAGAGACTAATCAAATGGTTGCTCCCCTGCCTGTGATTGTCCAGTTCATGAAAGCGACCTCCAAGAGCAAGGGAGACCCCGGAGAACAGGCAAAAGGGCTGCTGCCTGTGCACCAGGGCGACCCCTCACCTGGTGCGTCCCCAAGCCCTTCCTCCCGGAGGTAAAACCTTCCCAACCTTTCTTTGATTTTCTGGCACATTTTTAATAACTAAACTCATTTTTCTGAGATCTCTGGGTTAAGCTTTGCCTTTCATTATGTCAGACAAGGCCACTGTGCAGTTGGTATACTTTGATACATATATAGGAAGAAAGCGCTATGTTAATAAAAGTGCCTGTCAGCCAGTTGTTTTGCAAGTGTGTTTTTAAATTATTTGTGCTGATAATTAGTAAAAATTAGTGTACTGAGGCATGTGGAATATGTAGAAAAATTAAAAATAAAATCCTTTCGACATTTGAGGAAACAGGCAAATTACCAAAGCAGTATAATAATTTGTCACTGCATCATGTGGCAAATAAGGAGCTGGCCCAGAGCTGTGTACATAGAAGTCCTGGCTCAGGATTTGGCCACATACTGAGAGGTGGCATGTGTCTTCACATGCCACTTCACCAGCAATGTGGTCCATGGGCTGGGAGCACCAATACTCATCAGCAAACTTGTGAGAGGAGCAGTATCTTGAGCCCTTACCTGGACCCGTGAGCTCAGTAGCTGCAGTTTAACAAGATAGCCACTCAGTCTGGGCCCATATGAAATGGATCACACATGCAAGGTGCTCTGAGTTTTCTGGTAATGCTCCACAAGAACAGGAACATGAAAGCCACCATAACAGAAGAAATTGTGCAGTAGAGCCTTAAAACAACTATGAAAACCAAAACTGAATCCAGAGTTGATTGTTGTAGTTTCTCCTGGCTGTCCAGGAGTGTTTGAAATTTGCTAGTACCCAAATTCTATAATGCAAGAATTTTAGATCCAGAAATATAAGAGAAAACATTAGGCAACCTTAGATGAGGAAGTTGAGATCACTTCCTCTATACTGGGTCTAATATTGCTTTCAAAGCATTACTATTTCTCCCCTCTCCACTGGTTGGATCTGTCCAGGAGACTGCTAGTGAAAATGTGAAAGGTGATTTAAAAATATCTCCTGCCAGTGTGGTTTTTCAGAGGTCAGAAGTCCGTCAATCAAGAATGACTCTAGGAAATTGGTGGCTATTTTTACCTCATGGCAAACACAAGAGCACGACTTTAAGATTTCTATGCTGCACATGTGTGTGCATGTGCTGGGATGTGTGTGCAAGGAGAAAAGTGATTTGCAAACAGTTTTCTTGTACCTGTATGTTGAATGAAGTATAAAGTTTCCTGAGTTTTTTATGAAAATCACCCAAAATAATTTATTGACTTAGAAGCTACCATACATAGTAGTGCATGTCTAAAAAATACATTAGAGTTTTTAGGATTTTGTTATATACAGGGAAACTAACTGATTCAAGACAATTCTTTTCCCAGTTCTCCATCTCAGAGAATACTCACTATACATTCAATTTGAAGTCAGTGATACAAACTTGTCTTTCTGATTATCCCACTCATCTATAGTTCCTTCATGATTCCAAGTTCACCAAACACATATGCATGTAATAAAATATCCCTTAATTTTCATAACAATCCTATAGATAAGGTCAATATTCTTGACTGTATTTTCCATCCTGGAGAATAAAGATAGAGTGCCTGCTTCAATTATTGAATTGGATATGTGCTGACCTGGGTTTGAATATTAATCCAGTGTTTGTTACCATTAGTACCTGGTGTAAATAAATTGCCTAGAAAAACACTCAAAAATATTTCATGAGCTACTATTATGTGCCAGTCCTCTGCTGAGCAAAGGACTGGATGGGAGGTTCCCAGCAGGTGCTCAGTCTTGTACCTGCACATGGGTGCATATGGGACTGGCTCACCTGGCACAGCATGGGGCTCACCTCTGAGCATGCACTTCTCTCATGCCTGCTGCTCGGCCTCTAACACAGACAATTTTGTGACTGCAGAGCACACACTGTATTTTTAAAGTCATCACAACACTATTTCAGAGATTACATTTTACCTCCTTTTTAAGTTAATTATATTTTCAAAGTATTTTTACTTCAAATGTAGTTTTTTAAAAACGAATCAAAACAGCAACAGCAAAATAAAATCACATATATGATAGTTAATGCTCCAAACTGTCTGCTGAAGATGCGTTTCATTCATTGTGAAAAGACTGCAGCAGAGAGGCTGTCCCCAGAATGAAGAGCAATGGGCTGCGCCTGAGGTTTGGGGACTTTTCTTGTTTTCGTATTTATTTATTCGTCGATGCCTGATCTTTCCCCTCTGCAGTGGCTACGTGTGGCTCCATCCACTGTGCTTGCCCTTCTCCCCTGGCCCTCAAGCTAGACTCACACTGATCTCCAAGGCGTCCATCCCCAGTGGCTTGCAGCCCACACAGCCCTCCCTCCTGTCAGCACAGCTGCAACTTCTGATGCATTGTGCAAGCTAAACAATATCAGCCCTGCACTAGAGTTTAGTCCTTATGAGAACGGAACAACGCTTCTCGCTGAGTATTGCCCATGCGTACCTAGTGTACGCACCATGCCACATAGCTGCAGGCAGGCTTTCTGAGGCACATCCCTGGTTTTCTCTCTTTCCTGTCTCAAGAATCCTGTACCATTTACATGCTCCACACTTTATCTGTGGGTGTCTCACAGTGCACATTATTTTAGTGATTGCTTTAGGAGAAAAAACATCAGCTGTTACTCCAAAAGCTAATCATTTTGGTAGACATTCAATATGTCACTTGAAGGTCTAGAAATGTGAAAAAGAGGGAGTCATTAATTTCCTGAAGATTCTTAATGATATACAAGAGGATGCTGGCTAGAGGTTAGTCTATTCTGCAAATATTCAGACACACATAGTAGATATTAAGTACAATGGGCACAGTTGAATAGAGGGATTGGTGTAGTTTCAGTGCAAAAGGTAAGGGAAAGTGTGGTTTAAGATATTTGAGCTGTACCAAGTTTGCTGCAACTACTTTCAGTGTTTTACAGAGTAACAGAAGTCACAGATAATATAAGACAAGCAGGGCTGTGCTCTGATTAAATTTTATTGACAAATAGAAGGTATTCAGGACTGGGTGTGTGTACCCCTCTAGGATATGATACAAATAAACACAAAGAGCAGCTTCTAAGTGCTCTGGTCTCCTCAAGTGGGGAAGCAGGAATGGGTGCCCTTCATGGGACTTCTTGTCGGCCCCTTGTCCTGTCCTCCTGGCTGCGCTGGGCGGACCACTCACAACTCACCTGTGAGCCCAACATGACACTGACTCTGGGCTGACACTCATCTGATTTCCTTTCTTTGGCCTGTGCACAGCACACCTCAGTCATGTTAGGGACATCTCTTAGGAGTGAGGAGGGACAGAGGTAAGCATCAAAAACTGTCACCCAATTGCAGGACAGTTTCAGAAGAATGGCCATTTGCTTTTAATATTCTGAAAGAACTTCATGTTTCTGTTCCTCTCAGCATTTATTTACTTCTAATTATATTTATAGGACTTCAACAGCTACAAAAGAGGCTTCAGCTACCATTTCCTCTCCAATAACTTTTGTCTAACTAAGCTCTACACAAGGAAGTGGTTTCTCGCTTCTTGCTTGAAACCAACCCATGATACTGCTAGACCAAGGAGCTGGGCATGAGGTGCTCACAAAGTGAGTTATTTCTGGTCTGCATGGATCATGTCTTATGGGCAATTTACTTACCTATCAGGCCTGGCCATCACCACTTACAGATGGGCAGACGCCCTCAAGAGCGAGCACACATCCACTGTGTGAAAGCACGCCATCCCTTCCTCTGAAGAAGGAAAGGACAGTTACAAAAGCAAAAGTGGGAAAGAAAGTGCAGAATGATCAAAAGCTCCAAGAGTCCTCTGAAAGGACAATATAGTTTTCTGAAGAGCAGGTAAAGATTTAAGAAAGTAGATGGACCCATCCTGACATAGCCGTTGAATGTCTGTGCATTGCCAAAGCACTTCTCAGAGCTAACCAAAGCAGCTAATTAGGACAAATCTCACCCTAACAGTTGAAAAGAAGAGATCACTGATTCTTAAAACAGGTATCTTTATTTTCTCTGTATTTACAGCTTGAATTTACACTTCAGAATTTCTGCTTCTACCTACTAAACTATACCAGTGACACTTTTATTCACTGAAAATGGGACACAAAAAATACATACAGCAATGTATTAGATACATCTTCAGATTCTGACAGAAATATTCTGAGTGTGCTGTTTTTATTAAAATGTTGCATGTTACCCAACTATGCATTTTCTAATGAGAGAAGGTATTGACTACATCATATAATGTAATGGTATCAAGCAATTGTTAATTTAAGTTACTTTCTATATTTTATGACTTCCTTCAAAACTTTAAGAAGGCATTTTATAAATATAAACCACATTAACATTTTAAGTAGTTCAAATCTACTCATAAAATATCATGAATTCACTACTAAAGGGAATATTAAATAGTACTCCAACTGGTAGCCACTAACAACATTATTACTAGATTATATCTTAGGTTATTTTTGGATAATTCATTTTGTAAAGAATAATTAACATTTTAACCTAATCATTACTAAATATGTATTAATAAGATTACAATAATATGAACATAATATATAGCATTTTATGCCATTATTTTGTCTTGATTTGTAATATAATACAACCATTCCATCATCTTTCAGCACAGAGGGGATTTTGTCAAAATTCAAATAGCTGGTTCCTGTTTTAAAAATGTAGGTTTTTAAAAATGCTTTCATTCAGTAGAAAAGGCTAATATAATGTGGAAGGTTAAAACCTTTTTAGCTGGTTTTTGCTCCTTTGCATTCCTTTATTTTGTATTTTTAATAACACTCACTGGTGTCTTTTATTTGCTTTATATTTCTTTTAAATTGTATGTGTACATAATTATGTTACAATAGCCTTTTCCTGACTTAATCTTGTTTCAAGTGGTGCAGGTAAAGTACAGTTTTGTAGCAGAATATATGTTTTAATTTTAAAATTTACTTGAAGTGTTTTAACTTTAATATCTTTCATTTGCTCTCAAGAGTTTACTAACTTTATGAAGTGATTCTTGCTGCGAAATTAATTGCTATATACTGCATCATGAGTAGAAAAAATACAATTGGAATTCCAGAGTACCACTGTTGTTTCTTATGAAAGGATTCATTAGACATTGCTGCAAATTTTTCTGCACAATCTTTCCATTTATGAAGGCGCCTTGAGCACTTATCTCTACTTCTGAACTCCGTTCCCCACCTAGAGCTTTATTTACAGCTGACTGGATGTTATGTGAGTTTTAACGCAAGGAAAACAAAACCCTTGACTTTCCAGCTCCCCACACTCGTCCCTCTTACTGGACGTCGCGACTCCGCACTTTGCACTTCTACTTGATGAGTGCTGTGGTTGTTTTCTTCTTCCCCTGGATTCTGCCAAAACCTAGGAGTCGTTATGGACTCCGCACCTCCCACCCGTTCCACGGGAATAGCAGTCCGGGTCTTACTGCTTCTTCACTTCATCTTCATCTGTCTGAGACCCATACACCCCTCTGCAGAGCTTGTGAAAAGAGGGACTGGCAAGCTCACTTCTTCATAGAACATTTCTGTAACTAGGATAAAGTCCAGTGACTTTTCATTCTGGAAGACACCCTGAAATCATATCAGACCCACCAGACAGCCCTCTCCCTGTCCCTGTTGTCCAGTCACATTTAAAACCAGCACTGAATGTGCTCTACAGTAGACCCTCGCTTTACAAGCAGCCTGACACGTGAGCAACCTGGGCTATGACCAGAATTCTAGTTCTAACTTATAGTCAAAGTGTTGAGTTATGGACCAAATGCAGGCAAATGCTCCCAGACACAGATTTAACCCTTCAAAAGTTCTAGAAGGAGCGTGACAACATCCTTTCCTGTGTGGGTTTCATTGAGAAATCCTGGGCCAGCGTCTCTCTAAGGATACAGAGATCTGCCTGTACACAGGAGAGAGGTTTTGAAGGCTGAGTTGAGGAACCTGAGCCTTCAACTGACAATTTGAGTTACAACCAGCCCTTTGAAAGGAAATGAGTGCGTAACTCGAGTGTCCACTGCAGTTCCTCCAGGGAAATGCGCCCTTGGCAGAACTATAGGTATTTACTTATTTAGTTAGTTAGTTACTTCTACTGGCACATGTCTGTGTACATAATGATTATATTTATTATGGAGAATTAATGTGTGTACATAACACACCAATTGTGCTGTTATTGTTCCCTGCTCCTACCTGCTGTTTCCAAGAGTTAGAACTATGGTCTTTATTCTTAAAATAAAAAGCTAAGTTCATCCTCCTGACAGACTTCCTTTAGAGATGAAGTTACATCTGCTTGGACCCTTTCCCACTTCCTTCACTGTGCTTCTTAGGGAATGTTACTACCTGTGAATGATGGCACAATGTGATAATCACCTGTTGCTTTAGACTGTGTGAGTAGTGGAGACACCATATGGTCTCCTGGCTCACCGGCATCACCTCAGTGCCTAATACCATCACCTAGGAAGGTGAAATAAAAAAAAAATTGAGGTAACTTATAAATTGGCTTCACTTAAATAGTTTTAAGTAGAGGGTTTTCCTGGATGTTGGCCTTGTATCTGTTAAGTGCCAGAAATAATATCAGATCATACCACTACACATAGTCACAGACAGCTGGGATTAATTACTCTGTTTGGATATATATTATATGCGTAGGGTTTGGATTCTTCTGAAGTCACAACATGTAAATGAATATCCTTTCAGTGCCATCTCAGATCTGCAGTCCAGCCAGGTAAAGTAACTGTCACAGTGCTCAACAGTAATGTCCCAGAGGCAAGGCAATGAGAACTCTATCCTCAGAGAGCATAGAGAATCTAAAAGCAGTAGTTATGTGTAAGGAAGAAAACATGTTTTAAAAATAATAAAGCTAACTAGAAGTTGATTTGCTGTTTTTAGTTTCAATGAAAGATGATTCCACACTGCGTTAGTGATGTAGTACTCTTAGGGGTAAAAAAATCCTGCCATCCTAAAATCTAAACAAGAGTTAAGACCTGAGTTGGGTTTTTACTTTACATATATATCTTTAAACTTAGAAGAATTTTTAGTTACCCTTTCATAACATTATTTCCTACTTGAAAAAGAATTTAGAGAACTCACCATTGCTCAGCTCCTGTCTCACCAGAACACAGCTAAATGCCCGTGATGTAACAAGTGAAGCACTGTGGCTGAAAGTAGGTGTACTTGTGTGTTCAGACAATTCTGCATGTTCTACATTTATTCAATGCATTTTAAAGAAACAAAGCTGGCGCAGTAGTTATAGAGTCTAAAACACAGGATGTGACTTGTCTAAATCCATTATGTGACCACTAAGAGTGTCTGTTTCAAAACTTGAAGTGGTGAGACAGACCACACACTACACAGTACAGTACTTTTGTCTGGAAAATGTGGATCATAGTGAATGTGTGACATAGTTCCATAAACTAAATGTCTTAGAAATGAGAATATGCTCTGACTTTTTAATTAACTGTGAGTTTATTTAGAAGCTAATATGCCATTAAGAAAATGAAAGGCTTCCTATGTGGTGTGATTTGGTAGTTGTTTAAATTGTACTTCTTGTCAACATGTACCTTTTATAAAAATCCATTTGCTAATCACTCAGTAATTGTATGCCCAACACTACATATTATTATTACATCCAAAGGATCAATCTTCAGCCAACTTGAGAGGTATAAAAACTCTTAATGTAATCATTGTGCTTCTTTCCTTCTGTCCTTTCTTCTCTTTTTAACTATAGTTAAATGAATAAATTTGTGTGTTATTTTGGTATAACTCCTATATGGAGTACTGTAAATCACTCTCTTTATTTCTTTCTGGCCATTGTTTTACAGTGCAGATAACTACTAAAACTACATGATAAAGAGCAGGATCTGCTGAGAAGATATCGGTGCTGCAGTGAGGCCCTGAAGTATGTCACAAGTGTTGGAGAGCTTATGTAGTGTGCCTAGGTCAGATGGAACGGAGTGTGCTCTGGAGACGTTTCATTTTCCCTGCATTCATAGGGACACTCTTTCCCAGCCACGCTGCAGCTCCAGGGAGCCATGCAGCTGGTCACAGCCACAAAGTATGGGTAGAGATGATGGTGCCTTTCAAGCCCAGAGCACTCGTACCTTCTCTATGTCCACAGCTGGATGAAAATAGATGGTCAACCAACACAGTCCAAGGGGCCTTTGGCATCAGTGCAGATGATATGATTCTGGTCTCCTGCTAATCAAAGGTGACCTGGGAGCCTAAGGGAGAAAGACTGTGATTTGGGGGAGACCACTGAGACTTCAGGGCAGACATGCTACTGTGGCTGAGCCCGCCTACCTTGCCCAGTGTATCTACCTGTGAGTACACAAGGTGCCGGGGGTTATGGAGAGCACCAATAAAGAATGCAGCCTTTGAGAAAAGTCCCATGGTGCAGTGGGCTTGCTTGGGCCTTGGAGGAAGGATCTACCACCCAACAGACATTCTCAGTAATTCTCCACCTTCAGCAGCGCAGCAGGGCTTGGATACCTTCTGACACACATCTAGGCTGGATGGCCTACGAAGGCGTAGAAATCAAATGCTACCTTTTCTAAGCCTTCTTTGAACATGTTTTCACACTTTAATTTTGTAGACCAGCCTCATATGCCAGCTTTATTAAGAAACTCCCTTCCTTTGCTATTAAAAGTGAATTATTTACTTCATTGCCTTTTTCTCTAGCTTGTGATTTCCTTCAGGTTAAAGATCATACCCTTTGCGTCTATCTAAGCCCCACATGCTTAAGAAAATATTTGTACATGGTCATTTCATCATTTATTTACACTTGCAAACATGTGCTAACTCCAAATCACATGACATAATGAGCCTAGAGATCAATATATATGCATCTAATTGAGTTGAAATTTGTTAGTGAGGTACAGACAGGTACCACAGGGTAATGAGAGCAGTATAAGACAGCAGGGTGCAAGGACAAGTGTGAACGTTCACTTACTGTGCCCTGGAGGTGCAGAGCACAGAGCAGGAGTCCTGAATGCTGAGGTAAGAGGGGAAAACCTTAGTCCATGAGGTCAAGGCAGCTAAAATCACTAGAGTAACAGTGAATCATAGGACATCTGCACCAAGTATGAGTTGTGCTGCTAGAACATGAGCCTGCATGCAGCGCTGTGACAGGGTGTCTTAACTTGGGGGGAAGATATCAAGAAGTGTAATAGCTGGACCAAAAGAAATTTTGAGGTTTAGATTTTTAAACTTAATTTTATGTTTCTGCACACTCTATAGTGATTTCCTCTGTGTTTGTACTAGTTTACATTCTGCCCCATAATGTGGAAGGGCTCCTTTTACCTGCAGCCTCACCAGCATTTGTTATTCTGCCATGCCTTGATGATGGCCGGAGTGAGATGGAATCCTTGTGTTGTTTCAATTTGCCTTTTTCTGGTGACCAGAGATATTGAACATTTTAAGGTACCTGTGTGTCCATCAACAGATGAATGGAGAAAGAAAACGTGACATTTACAAAAAAGGGACACTACGCTGCCATACAGAAGGATACATCAGAGTCATTTGTAGGAAAATGGATGCCTCTTGAGACCATGATATTAAATGAGATAAATCAGACACACATTTAAAAACCAAACCCAAATGCGAGACACCCAAAGTATAAAGATATTAAAGAACAAACTAAAAGATAAATAATAGAGACAGGGAAGTAGATCTCTTGCAAAAGGGAAGCAGACTGGGATGTAAAGAGGGGAAAGGCCAAAGAGAAGGAAGGGTGAAAAGAGTCCATGTGTGTGCTGCACACACACCACTTGCCCCATGATGAATGGGGTCAGTAGACTGCAAACCCATAGTAATAAAATAGACATTAGAAGGATCTACAGCAAAACACCACCAAAAACAGGTCATTTAACTTGCCTTTCTTAGGGGGTAAAAGAAGAATAATCTTAAATTATTATTCGGTGTCAAGGTAACAAGTCCAATTCAACAAGCCTACAATCAGCTACTAATTTATTAGTGATTTTTCCCCTTGGTTCCCTGATGGGGCAAAATTATATCTGCAGAGTGTATAGAATACTGGCATGAGAAGCACATTAATTTTCAATCCATTAGGGCGACACAAGCGCCATAGGTGGACAGCGAGGAAATCCCTGGCTTGGTTCCTGATTGCACTACAGTGCTGGGGACTCCACTTAACACTGCCATGACCCTCTGCAGGTATGCTTTTCTGCCTCGGGCTGAGAATGTTTCATGGTGAATGGCTTTGGCAGGCCCAGCAGCTCTGCAGGAAACGTAATACCTGCACTGTAGAAAGCCATGCCACTTACGCTGGCACAGACGGGCTGTGCACGCCTAGCTGCTTTTTCTACTGAAAGACAGCTGTGATTTTCACTGAACACTTCACTATCATACCCATTAGGAAACAATGGCCGAGAGAAGTGTGTTCCAGAGAACGTGGGCACTTCCAAAGCTTACATTCTACAACATGGAACTTTTATGGGAATGGATAATAGGTAACAGGAGCACAGTCACAAAACTTTAAATATTCAAAAGAAGCCTTTACTTATGTCTGTTGGAAATTCATGAAGAGCACAGAAGGTGAGGTTGTAAAATATTGACTGAATTTTATCTGTAAGTCAAAGATTCTATGAATTTTTATACATTGAATTGATAAAATCTTTTTTTTTTCTTTTCCTTGTTGGGCCACTGGAGATAGAACACAGAAATTTTGTACTGACCTATGTGCCTAAACCATTCTTTATTTCTTATTTTGAGGCAGTGTCTCATGAAGTTCTCATATTTCTCAGGCTGAGCTCAAACTTTCAATCTTCTTGCCTCAGCCTCCCAGAGTGCTGGGATTATAGCCCAGCACCAGCACGCTCAGCTGACCTGACATGATCTTTTTTTATCAATCACCACTGATCCTGCTTCCTCAGGGTAAAAAAGCTGCCTGATTGCCATGGTCTTCCTAATTTACAAGTAAATTCTTGGACTGAAAAATTCTATGCACATATAAAATACATATGTACATGTACTTTTGTCACTAGGAAGCCGCTCACAGCTGTACTCATGCCATTTTAGCACATGCATCTTCTGAGAGAGGGAACTGATATCCAGTTCAGACCACTCAGTATTACAACTGTTACAATGAACTTGAATTTGGTTATGTACATGTTTTTCTAGATCAAAGCATTTACTATTCAATTATCAATATAATGCTCTTTTAAAGTAAACCAGAGGAGAGCTGTACCATGCCTCATACTTGTTTTTATCTCTTACTTTACAATTTTCTTATTTCTCAGTGTCTCACTGTATTGACTTGGACACCTACAGCAGTGTTGAATGGACATGATGGTGATGGTGGAATGTGCTTTTGTCTAGTGTCTGATTTTGTTTTGTTGGTCTTTGGTGGTGCTAAGGATCCAACCCATGGCCTTGTGCTTGCAAGGCCAGAGTTCTACCACTGAGACACATCCCCAACCCCCCATGTATCATACTTGTGCAACAAAATCTAGCCACCTTGATAGGCTTTCCCCAAATTACAAATCCCAGGGGTAACATTATTGTGTTTATTTGCTTCTCTGAAATCCACCAATGGGAAAACAAGTTTCAGGACATGTTCTTGCATTTAAAAATTGGTATTTTCCCAATTTAATGTTTCTTTTCTGAAGTCTTTGACTTGAAATTGAACTTGCATTTGTACACTTGCAATTCCCAGTGGACATTTACCTGTCCAGATTCTGGAATCCTGAACTCCAGGCTCTCATAACTGTTGTAGTCCCTCAGTATCAACTTGCTCCTCTAAATTGCTCCTGTAGTTGGGGGAAACCAAGTAACCCTTCCCCCCAACTCAAGAGAGCAGACATGAAGAGCATATTAGAAATGCCTTGCCTTCTCTTCTGCAATAGGTGTGGTTTTGATGTGAGGGGCTGAAGAACCCAGGAAACAGGCTGACATCACTCCCTGTCTTATAGCACTAAGCCAGATTTTTCCCACATAAGCTCATGAGACCTACAGGTGGTTGTATTTCACCCAAGGCATCATTTTATTTTATTCAGTAATATTTTTAAGAAATAATTTTGAAGCTGGGACTGGTGGTGTATGCCTGCAATTCCAGAACTTGGGGTACTGAGTCAGGAGAATGCTATGAGTTTGAGACCAGCCCTGGACATACAGTAAGTTTAAGACCAACCTGAACTGCATAGTGAGACTCTGTCTCAAAAAACAAAAACTAAGAAAGAAAGAAAGAAAGAATGGAAGGAGGAAGGAAAAGAAGAAAGAATTTGGAGATGGAGGTCTAATGAACTAGATATGTTTTTCTTCTCTATGAGTTCAGAGATCTCTAGGGAAAATTTTCTCAGTTGGCCCTCTTTGCTCCACAGCAGAAAAAGAGTTTCATTGTACTGTGGTCAACCTACATGGTGATACACCTGCAGATGGTGAGTTAGCATCACACCCTTGTTCCAGATACCTCCCCGGAAGCCCTATCTACCAATGTAGGTGTATTTCTCTGGGGAAGGAGATACTCAGATGTCGACAAGGCCTTGACACTGGAACCCCTTGGCTCCAGAACTTCCCCACAATGATCACAACCATGCTATTCTCTGTTGTAAATCTTGACCCTGGTCCTGCCTCATGTGTTAGCCCACTTCTATTTTTATTTCTCTGTACTGAGGAGCTGGCCCCTGGCCATACCTCTCTGAATTAGTCCCCAAATGGGTTTTAGCATTCTCTTCTTGGCTCCCAGACTTCATTCCTGACCAGGCCCAATTTGATCTGTTTCTTTTGGCACCTGCTCCTGTGGAAAAGAATAAATAATATGAAGGGGATTTCTCCACTTATAAAAGGAGAGTGACGAAGCAGGGTTTAGCAACTTGCGTGAAGAAAATTCATGTTATTATGTAAGACTGAGCTGTGATGATGGTTGACATGAAACAATTTAAAAATTCTGTTAAATCGTTCTGTCTTTGGAGAAACCAAAAACTGAACCCAGGGCCTGCTGACCCTGGAGCCTTGTACATTAATCAATGATGCACGTAGCCCCGTATAACCCATTATTTCATTGTAAGATAATTTATTGAGGCCCTATTTTATGCAAGGGCATAGTGATAAAAATTCCTGTGAAATGATTTCATTCTTGGATTAGATTTCTTATTGTGTAGAGGATCATATGCTGCACAAAACACTTCAAAATGTAAAGAGCTAATCATTTTTATCATAGGAAATCTGTGAGTTCCTTAAGAATATAGAATTAATTAGTAAATCACTAGGATCACTCAATGTCCAAAGAGTCACAGGTGTCCAGGATAAACAAGAAAGGACAGTGGCCCCCTCTCTTGGTAGGTTCCATATCTGAGGACAGATACAGAGCTGCCATAGGACACTGGCCAAGTACAGTGACTGGCTGGCCATGCAGGCACTGAGCAATGTGTCTGAATTCTTGCTTAGAAAATCAAATTTATCCCAAACATCCTTCCATGTGGAGTTATAGGCGCCAAGCCAGTGGGTTGCCCACAGTGAACCTTTCTCAATTTAAAGCGTGACTGCACAGTGAATTCATCTATGTTCTTTTCGCTAAGGCCATCATGAATGTGAATGGTCTGCAAAGAAAGTCTCAGAATGAGGTCACAGAGAGAGGTGGTAAAGAATAGAGCAGAGACAAAGTAGCAGGTCACTGTGGAATTTGGGTTTGCCGAACTGAAAGAGCCCACTCAGGAAACATGGCGTTGAAGTGTGTTTTTCTTCATCCACCCATCTCTGTTCTGCTCAAAGTCTGATTCTTGCAAAAAATGCATTTAAATAAATTTGTTACATCCTGAGGGGCTGCTTTCTTGGAAAACTCCTTCAGTACTCTCCCAGCAAGATTTTATGCATTCTGTTCTGTCCTTGCTATTTCTCCTTCTTTAAACTGAATCATGGCTGTAATGTTCCATCTTATTTGTGAAGCTGGAGTTGTCAGCTATACAGAACAAATTTACCAAAGATGCCCTTGTCACTGTCCAGAAAAGGTCACAAGTCCCAATGTCATCTCTTTGTGGCTGCTGCTTTCCTGAGGAGAGTCAATAATAGCATGAGGTGGAATTTGTAAGGTTCTCATTGTCTTAGTTACTTTTCTCCTTGCTGAGACAAAATACTCCACATCCAAAGCTAGAGGAGGATAGTTTTATTTAGCTCACAGTTCATAATCATCTGTCTGCAAGGCAAGGTGGCTTCACAGAGGACAGCAATTTGCGGTGGGCAGAAGACAGAAAAACAACAAGAGTTTCTGTCCCTTACATTGGATCCAGTCTACTGGGATTGGGGCGGTGCCAATGCAATCAGCAGACTCACCCAGCATCACTCGCCCTCACACTCAGCACCCTTAACCCCGACATTGTCCCAGGAATCAGTCACGTGCTCTAGATCCAGCCGCTTTTGAAAAAACTCTATGACAGCACGAGGCTTTTGGGGATATCTAGACACAAACCATAACCCTCATATATGATGGCCATGTCTGAACCCTCTGTTGTCAATACCACAATGATGGCACTGCCCTTGCCTGTCACAAGCACCTCCAGCATGGACCCAGTGTTTCAATGTCCCTGTCACTTCTTCAGCCTGTCACCTCTCTCCCTCCCCTTAGTAGGTTGAATGGAGTTGTTCAAAGGTACGAAGTCCTAAACCCTCAAGCTTACTAATGTTACCTTACATGAGACAGTGTTCTCTGCAGGTGGGACTAAGTAAAGGATCATGAGCTGGGAAGACTGTGCTGGATTTTCTAGGTGGACTTCCAGCATATCACAGGTATCCCTGGTAAGGTGACACACAGAGAAGTTGATGTGACTTCACCTCAGACCCTCCAGAAGGAAAGTCACCTGACCAATTGCAGGACTTTAACTCAGTTACACTGACTTTGGGCTTTTGGCCTCTAGGCAGTGGAAAAACATTTATTTTGTTTGTAGCTACCCAGTTTGTGGTGAGTGGTTACAGCAGCCATAGAAAATACAGTGTACAGCATGAGGGAAGCACTGGTTCACAGAGCAGAATTAAAAACAGGTTTCTATGATTAGGGGTGGGACCTGTGAGGGACTCATGTGCTAGGCTCCACAGCTGAGGGCACATTTCCTATTTCTGTTGTGGAGTGAGAGTGTTACCTGAGTAGATTGTTTTCCAGAGGAAGCAACCTTGCAAAATTCCTGGTAAGCATAAAGTGTGAGTACTTATATGCTGCTTCTCATAAGTAATCTCTCGCAATTCATATATAAATCATGAAAACAGTAAATAAATAAAGCACACCCATTACTGTAATTTGGAAATAATCCATGTAAATTACAATGGTACCTGGTGACCTGGGAATCTTTAATCTGAAATTTAGCACAAAAAAACTTTTTTCAAAAGAAAGACAAAGAATGAAAGGGAAAGAAAGAGAGAGAGAGAGAGAGAGAGAGAGAGAGAGAGAGAGAGAGAGAGAGAGAGAGAGAGAGAAAGAAAGAAAGAAAGAAAGAAAGAAAGAAAGAAAGAAAGAAAAAGAAAAATCCCAAAAATCCTGAAGTCACACTCAGGTCCACACAGGGAGAGAATTATCGTCATCAATCAATACTACAATCCACTGCAGAGCAGGGAAACACAGGCAGGACCCAGAGCACAAGCCCTCTGTCTGAAGATTTGTGTCAATGAAAATCATCCAGCAATATTTAAAAGGTATTCTAAGTGCAGACACTTAATAAAAGAAAGCAATGAGTACATTCTGAGTTGCTCTGATTCAGGAATGACTGGGCTTTGCTGCAGGGAGCCTAGAAGCTCCAACTCAGAGCAGACGTGTAAGTGGACCTGACCCCAACTGGACTTTGGGAATTCCTCTGCGAAAGAAATCTGGGCAAGTTTCACCTCTCATTAGTGGTGGAGCTCACCTATGCTATGTGGAGAACCCTATCCAGAGTGCACGGGACACACTTTGGCTGTGAGTCTTAGCCTTGGATAAGGTGTTTTAGTGCAGTCATCCCTCTGCATAGGAGTCAGAATCATTGATCAGTTAAGGAGCACCTTTGAGATTCCACTGCTAAATAAAATAATGTGAAACTGTGGATGTCATGAATAATCAAGAATGGGGTCACTCCAGGGTAGTGTCACAAGTACTGACTGTGTATTTGATTGTTGAGTATATAACAAAAGAAAAGGCATGATGCAGCTCAGTGGGGAACGATGCACCTAAAGAAATATCATCACTTCTGCACACTCAGAGACAGTAAACAAGTATCACAGAGGGACCAAAGGAATTGTGAGACTGGAATGTGCTAGACTTGCCCGGTTCACACCACAGCTCTGAGTGTTATGTTTCAGACATACGTAAGAGTGTGCCATAGAATCCACCCACCTCTCAACTGCTCTTTCTTTGGATTCATGTATGCAAATGGGAAACTGTGACTCTTTTTTTTTAATTTAAACTTTAATTTTTAAAAGTAAATAAGAAAAGAAAGGGAACACATTAACAAAGAGACACAAAGTAGCACAAGAACAGTACAATCAAAATTGAATTATAGACAAAGTGACAGGGAATTAACAATGGTTGCTGTATTACATATTGATAACTTCAAAGTGTATGATCAGGAAACACATATAGACATATAATCTTGATCAAACAACCAATCATTAACTGTTCCTTACCATAAAGTGACATAAGTCAATAGTGGAATCATGTTAGCCATCCTGCATATACATATACATACATACATATTTGTCCCTTTCTTCCTTTTCTCCTTCCCCTCATCCCATTTGCTTTTTACTTTTGAGCAGATTCCCTTCAAATGGCAAATAAATATATGAGAAAATGTTCTACAACTTTAGTCATTTGAGAAATGCAAATAAAAACAACATTGAGATTTCATCTCACTCCAGTAAGATTGGTCAGCATTAAGAAATCATCCAGTAACAAATCCTGGCTAGGCTGTGGAGAAACAGAAACTCTTCTCCACTGCTTGTGGGAATACAGACTGGTGAAACCACTGTGGGGATCAGTTTGGAGATTCCTCAGCAAACTAAGTCTAGGGATCCCATTCAACCCAGCCATTCCCCTTCTGGGTATTTTCTCAGATGGTCTGAAAACATCATATCACTGTAATATATATGCACCCATGTTTACAGCAGCCCAATTTGTAATAGCTAAATTGTAGAAGCAACCCAAATGTCCATCCACAGAGGACTGGATAAAAAAACTGGCATTTTTATATAATGGAAACTGTGATTCTTGAGACTATCCCCAAGAAGACCAAGTGCAGTCTCTGCATTGGCCCTTGACTTACATCAGGAGGACATCCCTTTAGCCCTGTTGGTGCTATTTAGACCCTGCCAGAAAGGAGACCTCCCCTAACTGGTAAGACTCTCTTGGGAAATAAGCAAAAACTCCTACCTAAGAAATGCAACTGCTTGTTTTCTGTAATTCGCTTACTCTACGCTGACACAGTAAAGGGAAGCAACCCTGGGAAGTCCATGAAGAAACTCGCAATTTCCCCCTCTTTTCCCCAGGGAACCCTTTACTTTTCAGCAGTTGGAAATGTAATTCATTTAAAGATATGAGCAACTTAGGCACCAAACTGTGGTTCAGAGAAAATCAAAAGTAGTGAATGTCCACTTTAATTTCCTATTATGCACATGAAAGGGCAATCTTCACACAGGCACACAGCATCAAAAAAGCCTAACATCTTGTGATGAAAGTAGGCTATGTGGCTCTTAAAAATTTCATTAAGTACACGAATGCTGTGTGAAGGATTGAAGTGGGGGCCGAGAGGAGTGTCAGAGGTCACAGCCTATTAAGGCTGTGAATCGTTTTTGCACAGTTGCACAGTTCAGGTAAGAAAGAGAAATGTTGGATCTGTTTTCCACTTGAAAGACACTAGCTCTGCCCAAACAATGCTTATTACATATCCTCAAAATGTTGATTGATCATAAAAATTATGGGCAGAGTTCATTTGAGTCTCAAAACCTGAGAGATGTCATTCCCACAAAAGTTCTGGTTTGGTCAGCTTGGGAGTAGATTTTAGAAATGAAAATAATCCCTAATTATCTTGTTCATTCCCATTGAACAGCTAGAAGACAAAAAGCATTTGGTTTAACATTGAGAATACATGTGAGTAGTCTTTTTTTGAAGGACAGAAAAAAGTGGTTCATGTTTGAGATCAGTTTCTACCTCTAATTTAGCTTTCCTTGAGTAGATTGGGAAGTAACTGAACTCATATCTTTTCTTTTTTTATTTTTATTTTTTTTTAACTCATATCTTGGCCATTCACTGCTGTACTGATTTTACTGAGCAGCTACTGTGTACCAGATGCCAAACAGATCCAATGTTTGTGGAAGGGAAATGTCTGTAGAAGATGGAGGGCCGGCTTGTCCTGGCATGCAGAAGAGACCTATTGCTCCTGAGAGAGACCATCGGAGAGAGAATGAGGGTTCTGCGGCAGAGGAAAGAGCTGAGAGAGAACACATGTGCTTTCAGATGTGAAAGAGAGAAATGGCTTTACAGAGGAGGAAACTTTCCAGATGAATCTTGTGCACAGCTTGGGAGATCAAAAAGCCATTCAGGTGAGCAAGAATCCCATTTAGGAGGAGCGCAAAGGGAGATGACCAGCGGGCGACTGCACCGTGTCATGGGTGTGTATGAGGGCAGATCCCAGGCAGCGTGGGAGGGGAGACTGCAAAGGGCCCCCTAGCACGTGCTCACTACTGGATCATCACATGCCCAAGAAGGGGTTAGAAATAAACAAGGTGAGAGGTAATGGCAGTCTGAAACTTAGCTTTGGCAAAGCGGATTCCAAGTACTTGATAGTTATTCAACCTCTCTGTTCTCTACTTCTTTATTTGTAAAATTTATGCAGAAATACAGTACTCTCTCTTTACGAAGAATACATTAAAACTGTTTCCAGGTTTTGGCATCCTGAGAAAAGTGCTCAACAGGACACAGAGAAGGAGTAGCAGGAAGATTTACTAAAAGCAAAGGAACCTCACACACACCGCATAAGGTGCAAGGACACTGGTGTTTGTGGCATGCTCACTCTGGTAGGTGGCACCTCGTAAACATCTCTCACTTTCTGTCAGATTCATCGTCACGCTAGGCCCCTGTCTTCTCTAAGAAATGCCTTATTTTTGTTTTTAATCCTTCCCATCCTCTCTTGACAAAGTAGTAGTCATTTAGCAGGCACTTTGAAAATATTTGATGAGGGACTGAACATAGATGACTCTAGTCCTTCACTGAAAAGCATATTCGGTAAAGCTGGGTAAGAAATATAAATAAAAATGCCCTGGCAACCTTGAAAGTGGCACAAGCAACACCTGATGTGGGCAGTCCATCTATGGAAGTAAGGCAGGGGACCCTGAAGTTCCATGAGAATGCACTGTGAGATACAAGCAGTGCTTTTTGAAAAGGAATCTCAGGAATTAAAACTACTTTTCCTGGGAGACTTGTGTGAACTCATAAGGGCTTCAGGCCTAATGCCTGAAATTTCCTTCAGCCTGACAGTTTGGATTATTTCCTCTTCCACAAAGGAGGAGCCAGGTCCAGGGCTGGTCCCTAGAAGCCTACAGTCTTTACCTGAGTCAGGTATCAAGCATCTCACTAATGCAAAATGGAGCCCATACTCTACTATTTGCTGAAGTAAAAGGTAAAAAGTGTTAACAGATATATTCACTGTAATTTCCAGACAACCCTTTTTAAGTGTAATATGTACATTTTAAAATGACAGGAATATTAATCTATGGCTATTCCTCTTTAATAATTTTTTTAGTGTTTCCGCCTCGTCCCAGCTGTGCGACTCGGACCTAACTCCAGTGACAAAGGCCCACCGACGCCGACATCTAAACAGTACAGCGTTTCATGGTCCACGTGCCAGCTGGGTGTCTCAGACCTTTCTCCAGCAATGGAGGCTGACCTGCGAGGCCACATGGACAGCAACACCCTTCTCCTCTGAACCAGAGATAAAGGCAGACTTGCGTAGATACCTGGGCAGCACGGCAATTCCTGCACGTGCCCAGACCCTGTGAGTGGGGCTTTCAGCCAAAGACAAAGGCTGGCTCGCCCAGACACCTGGGCGGTGGGTGTTTCACCTCCTGCCTCCCAGCTCTGCGACTAGGACCTTTCTCCAGTGACCTGCGACACCACATGAGCAGCGCAACCCTTCTCCTCTGGTAAGCTCCACACCTTAGAGTTAGGAAGGAAATCCAACTGGGAAGGCCTATCCCTGCTGGTGGTTGAGATCTGCAGAGTGGAATCAGCCTCAGGCTCTGGGGTCCTCAGGGTTGGGAGGAAAGCCCTGCTACACCCTGACCAGCTACCTGAGGAATCCGAAACAGAAGCCGCTGACTAACCACCATAGGCTTCAAGGCTGAGACCCACACTCTTCCCATCCACACACTGGACTCTTGGGTACCATAGCCCAGCACTTTCCCAATATAGCAGCTGTGATCTGAGCCAAGCACCCCAGCATTTGCCTGGGGTGCCTGGGCCCAGTGGTCCACAGTCTGCTACCACTCTGGGTTTAGTTTAACATCCAGGTAAACTAGGGTCCCTAGAGTCCTTAGTGAGCTGCCTGGGTAGTCAGTAGCTCAGCACCAGTCATCTGACATTCAAAATGACAAAACGAAGGGGCAAAATGTAGTCTCAGAACACAACTCTACCCAGAACAAGGACAGGACACAATGACATAGGAGAACTAGGAAACCACATACCTGAAATTTCTGAAATGATCACATCTGAAGTAAAGAAACAACTCTATCAAGCAGTGGAAGAGATTAAATCTGAAATAATCTCTCAGGCAAAAAATGAAATGAAAATAATAATGGAAGAAATGCTTCACACATACAGAGAAGAAACAGATAAGAGACTAGAAAATCAAAGACAACAAATGGAAATGTTAAATGAGCAATTCAGAAATGAATTAGAACACATGAAACAGTCTCAAAAAGATTTCCAGGAAATGAAAACTGCCATTGAAAGGTTGAAAAACTGCTTGAATGAATCTGAAGATAGAATTTCAGATCTTGAAGATAGCCTGACAGCTAATGACTGTGAAAAGGAGGATCTCTTAAAGTCAACAAGGAACCAGGAGAAAACAATCCAACAACTGCAAGATGAAGCAAAGAGAAATAATGTGTGAGTAATAGAAATCAGTGAAACAGCAGGAGGCAATACAAATGACATAAAAAGAATATTTGGAGAAATAATAGCAGAAAATTTCCCAAGAATGGTTAAAGAAACTGATGTGCAGGTAAAAGAAGCATATAGAACTCCAATGAGCCACAACCCAAATAAAAACATCCCCAGCCATATAATAGTCAAGATCCCACATATGCAGCAAAAGAACACAATTTAAAAGCTGCTAGAGAAAAGAAACAGATCACCTATAAAGGAAAGCCCATCAGAATCACAGCAGACTTCTCAACAGAAACCATGAAATCAAGAAGAGCTTGGAGCAAGATATTACAGATTCTGACAAAACAGCTTCCAACTCAGACTGGTGTATCCTGCAGAACTATACTTCAAATTCAATGGAGAAATAAAATATTTCCACGACAAAGACCAACTGAAGAACTTCATGACTGCCAAACCAACATTACAAAAAGTACTGAAAGATAATCTAGACAGAGAAAAAAGTGACCAGAATCCCAAGAACAACAATAGAAAGGAACCCTTAAGCAGAACAAGAAATTAAACAGCAAAAGTAGGAAAGCAACATCAAGTAAACAGCATGACAAGAATAAGCCAATGTATAACAGTTATAACCATCAATGTAAATGGCCTCAATTCACCAGTCAAAAGAAACAAACTGGCAGAGTGGATTAAGAGACAGAATCCCACAATATGCTGTATACAGGAAACACACTTTACTCGAAAGGAAATCCATAGACTGAAAGTCAAAGGTTGGAAAACAATCCTCCATGCAACAGGTTCCCAGAAAAAACAGGGGTAGCTGTTATGTTTGCAGACAATGTAAACTTCAAACTGATAACAACCAAAAGAGACAAAGAAGGCCACTATATACTAGTTAGGGGAAAACTGCAAGAGGAAGAGATAACAATCCTAAACATGTGTGCACCAAATACTGGAGCACCAAACTATGTAAGGAAAATCTTAACGGACATAAAAAAAACCAAATAAACAATAACACTATCGTAATAGGGGACATAAATACCCCTTTGACGCAAAGAGACAGGTCAAATGGACTAAAACTCAGCAAAGATATAACACACCTGAACCAAATGTGTGAACAAATGGACTTAATAGATGTTTACAGAGTGTTCCACCCCACAACATCAGAATACACATCTTTTTCAGCTGAACACGGGACTTTCTCTAAAATAGACCATATTCTAGCCCATAGAGCATACCTAACTAAATGCAAAAGGATTGACATTATCCAATGCATATTATCTGACCACAGTGCCATGGAATTGAAAATTAATGACAAAGGGAATTCCAAAAGCTTTATAAATACTTGGAAATTAGGCAACAACCTCTTGAAAAACAAATGAGTCATGGAGGAAATTAGAGAACAGATTGGAAAATATCCACAAACAAATGAAAATACAAATACAACTTATAGGAACCTGTGGGATGCAATGAAAGCAGTCCTCAGAGTGAAATTTATAGCAATGAACTCACACATAAAGAAAACAGAACGAGAACAAATAAATAGCCTAATGTTGCACCTCAAACTTTTAGAAAAAGAACAAGTCAAGCCCAAAGCCCAAAGAACGGAGGAGATTATAAAACTTAGGGCAGAAATTAATGCAACTGAGATGAAGAAAACTCTACAAAAAATAAGTGAATCAAAGAGCCAGTTTTTTCAAAAGAGTAAATAAAATTGATAATCTTCTAGCCAATCTTGTCAAAAAAGGAAAGAACTCAAATTCATGCAATAATGAATGAAAAGGATGAAATCACTAGAGATCCTACAGAAATTCAAAGATCATTAATGGTTGCTGTGAGAATCTTTATTCTCATAGGATAGAAAACCCAGAAGAAATTGACAGATTCCTAGAAATGTACGAATTATCAAAGTTGAACTAGGAAGATATAAAAACCCTGAACAACCCAATATCAATTAATGAGTTTCAAAATGTTGTTAAAAACTTACTGACAAAGAAAACCCCAGGCTCTGATGGATTCACAACAGAATTTTATAAAACATTCAGTGAAGATTTAATACCAACTCTCCTCAAACTCTTCAATGAAATTGAAAAGGAAACAATTCTCCCTAACTCATTTCTGGAGGCAGGTATCATACTAATACCAAAACCAGAGAAGAACCCAACCAAGAAAGAGAACTGTAGGCCAATTTCCCTAATATACATAGATGCAAAGATACTCAATAAAATACTAGCAAATAGAATGCAGCAAATCATAAGGAAAATTATACACCATCACCAGGTTGGATTTATTCCAGGAATGCAGGAATGGTTCAATATTTGCAAATCAATTAATGTAATACACCATATCAATATAGCCAAAGACCAAAACCACATGATTATCTCAACAGATGCAGAAAAAGCTTTCGATAAAGTCCAACATGCATTCATGCTAAAAACCCTAGAAAAAATAGAAATAGATGGCCTCTACCTCAATTTAATCAAAGCCATCTATGACAAACCAACAGCCAACATCATACTAAATGACAAAAACTGAAAGCTTTCACTCTAAAGACAGGAACAAGACAAGGATGTCCACTGTCACCACTCCTATTCAACATAGTTCTAGAAACATTAGCCAGAGCAATTAGACAAAAGAGAGAAATAAAAGGAATACAGATAGGAAAGGAAGAAGTAAAACTATCACTATTTGCAGATAGCATGATACTTTACATGGAAGACCCCAAAAACTCCACAAGAAGACTCCTTCAATTAATTGACAAATTCAGCAAAGTAGCTGGATACAAAGTCAACACCCAAAATTCAATAGTATTTCTATATACAAACAACAAACAGACTGAGAGAGAAATTAAGGAAACCATGCCTTTTACAATAGCATCCAAGAAAATGAAATGTTTAGGAATCAATCTAACAAAAGAGGTAAAAGATCTATTCAATGAAAACTACAGTACTCTGAAAAAATAGATCAAAGAGGATTTCAATAAATGGAAAAACATTCCCTGCTCATGGTTAGGAAGAATCAACATTGTGAAAATGGCCATACAGGCTGGGGATATAGCTCAGTGGAATAAGTGCCTGCCTAGCAAGCGCAGGGTCCTGAGTTCGATCCCCA